>JAMJFZ010000242.1:41825000-41827500 GCA_026225945.1 Cricetomys ansorgei | reverse complement strand
CTATGAATAACTGCGCTCTGCTCACCTCACATGTAATCCAAATTAGAAACCATTACTGCTTCGAAGCTTCACTCTTAATGGCAGTTCAGCTTCTTTGAATGGATTCCCTATTGTATAAGAAGTATGCCAGTCTTTGACTGCCAAAATCAATTAGTCACATTCATTATGCCTCTATTTATTAATGTTATACACTTTAGAATGTGTGTGCTGATGGAACAAAAGAAAGTTATGAAATTTCAAATATGTGTTATGATTAGAATCAGAGCAAAGGAAACAATGATTTTCTATCTCTGTTTACAAAGCCACGGCAAAGATTAGATTTGTGGTGACAGATTTATAATTTTTTTTTTCCAGAACATAATCCTTACTAGTTAAGCTTTTGCAATAAGAAAAGTCTGTGATTGGTCACAGGTTATTGGCCCTGGCTGTTATATTCATGGGAATGCTGTACTTCTGCCTCCTGAAATCAAAATCTACCATATAATCTTATCAGATGCAATTTTAATCTGTACTATGGTGTTACAGCAAAAGGGGGCAACAGAAGGCTCTTTACTGGTATAGGGTTCAGAGTTAATTCAATGATGCTAATAATTAAACCTTATGCTAAAATGAATGAAGAACAATGTCTGTACTCTGGCACAGCAGATTCTCATGAAATTTACTGTCAAGCTGTTGCATCAAAACTTTCCACACAAAACAAACACTCTACTTTTCCTTGTGTAGCAAAGAATATTATATAGTTTTTATTCTCCCCAAGTACTATAGAATAAAAAGCTGGCATGCCCACGTGACAGGACCCCCACAGATCTGTTTTGATGGGACAGAGTAAGGCTGGAGGGAAGTGAAAGAGTATGTATTTTTTGTCTCAATCGAGAAGAATATAAACTGTTTCTTGGTGTGTACATTCAAATTCTGAGAGTGAAATACAGATGCATTAGGACATTTAAAGTTTGAGGGAAAAACCACATACCCATTAGGACTAGAAATTATAATGGGATTCATTTCTCATAACTGCTAGGATTAGAGTCTGAAATGAAGCATGAGATCCACATCCCACCTTCTACAAGCCCAGGTCTTCCAGTCTCTTTCTACTTTGACTGCTGCACATTGTCCTATAATCCATCTATGGTACTGAAAGACCCCCCTCTCCTACATTGCTAATATGTGACTGTCTGGGTCGCTCCTCCATTTTAGTCATGACCTCTATGCTTTCAAAATAGTTTCTACTTCAAAAAGCTTACTGGCATCAAACTGATTTCCTTTTAGGAATATTATTCCCTTCCACTAAATCCCACTTAGCTTTCCTTTCTCCAGAACTAAGCAGACCTGATTTATCAGTCTGCAAATTGCATCCTTAAATCACTTCAGGACCTAAGCACCCAGGTACTGTGGCGAGAGACATTACACATTCAAGCAAGAATAGATAAGAACGAGTGGAGAGAGGTGGTGTGTAGAACAAAAATCCCAAATGTAGCAGAAACCAAGTTGTTGTACTTCCTTCAGCCTCTTTAACAGGAACTCTCCCTGTTTACTCCCAAGTCTTCCTCTACAAGCCTAGGCTGTCTTCTCTTCTGGGTTATGTAGTCATGTGCAGCAAACTCTGATCATGAACTATAAAATGTGATCAAGGACGTTATTCACAATACATACCCGTGTGAGGCCCCACTATTAAGGGAAATCCTGTTAAAGTCGTGCAGATGAAAAATTTCAAGGAACTGAAGCAGTGTGGTGTGCTTTAATTAAATCATTTTACTTAAGCAAGATTATGACATGTATCTGTACAAATCTCAGGAAAAATTCCAATCCCCTCCCTGCCCCCCGAATTTTCCAGATTTGACAATTTAGCAATATAATTCATTAGATGCCGATAAGAATACTAGATGTTGCTAAATCTTAGCTGGGCGTGATGGGACACACAATCCATTTCTATGGAAATATATACACTCCTACAGCTGTTTTTCTTCCAGGCCAGGGCTAGTTGGCCATTTCCGTGGATGACAAAGGCACAGGTTAGTCAGGGGACGGATGCTGGTTTGATGTGCCTCCGGGGAGGCAGCCCGCAGTCACTTCCCCATCACCCTCTCTTGTTATCAGAACTGTGCAGAATCCCGCTGATCTGGACCCTCTTCCCTCCTCACACATCTCACTCATCCTGTCTCCTTTCCAACTCCTCCTTGTCTTCTGTAGCCAACCACTCCTAAAGCCGTTTTCTGTGAATGACTGGACTGGGAGAAAGGTTTGCTATGTCACCGTGTTACCACCAGGACCTTTTCACTTTAGGCAGGAAGTGACAGCGGCACAGACACAGCTTCCGTCAAGGCGGGGTGGGGTGTGTGTATGCTGATACATATAGCACTATAAAATGTTTTAGATGGCCTGTGCTCACTAGCATGAGTGGGAAGCCAGATGCAGGTAAAAACAAAAGGACACAGGCTGGGAAGATTACAAGAGGAAGTTTTGTAACAACACCAGCCAATAAAACAAAGGGGGAAAAAATCAA
>JAMJFZ010000242.1:41655000-41820000 GCA_026225945.1 Cricetomys ansorgei | reverse complement strand
CTGCTAAGCACACCACAGTTAAACCTCCCCAACTGAACAGCTTGGAAAGATGCCACTAGACAAAGGCGGAGCATCAGCCGCAGTGACAAGACTTTGGGGATGAGTTTGTCTCCTTAAATGCAAACACACTAGTGCCTCCCTCAGTTTCCCCAGCTGCTTAAAAAGAGTAGTGGTAACAACCACACACCATAGCCCAGAAGAACAAAAGGCTGACACATGTCTCAGAACAGCCTATGGCAGCCTCAAACCTGTGTGCTCAAATGTTGATTCTTGCCAAAACCAAAGTACCCCCAGGTCCTTTAAAATGTATTTCCTATGACTAAGAAGTCGACACACAATCATTCAACAACATGTAACCAAAAAGGAGTAGAAATTTAGTTAGTATCTCAGAACATTCTATAAATTAATTTCTTGTTGTTTTTGCTGCTGATAGTAGATGACTCTGTGTGTGTGTGTGTGTGTGTGTGTGTGTGTGTGTGTGATATGCATGTGTGTGCTCATTTGAAACTTAACAAAATCATGTTTCATATACAGAACTGTCCTGGAATTTTGAATGTACAAGTTTGTTATTCTGAGCCATTTGATTAAATTTAACCACAGGAAACTCTTCCAAGTCCTAATGAAGCAGCAATTACATCTAAAAAGGGAGCCAAGCCAAAAAACATCCTTTTCCAATATCTCTCTTTCGAGTATCAGCCTACAGTATAAGCTCCATGGTTTTCATTTCACGTTAGCCCCAGCTCTCTGAGCTGCTGGAAACACGCTAAATGCAAGACAGGGAGTGGTCCAGCAGTGAGTCTGTGGCGGGAAAGGCTGCTACTGGGCACACACAGACAGACAGACACACACACAGATAGCCATACACACTCCAACATGTAAAGAAAGCTGTAAGCATTTGCTCTTTAATATTTTTTTAATTAGAAATCACATTGCTATGTCTGGAGTGCAGGTTATGTGTTTAAATTTTTATTTTGGTTCAAGATAAAGATTATGTGAAATGGACTTTAGGAGAGTTCTTAAAAAAATCACTATTTCCTTTAGAAATGAACGCTCATCCCCCAAAACAAACCTGCCCTTGGTTTTATTTTCTTGGGAGATTCATCTTATTCAACCACTGATTCATCATTAAGACAAACCAAACCGTTCCGATGATTAAAGAAGTGAGGGTCACAGCAAACAACCCAGACTCAGGGTGCAGCCTGACAGACAGTCTTTCCAGGTTTTCAACCTCCCATTTCTGCCATGACAGGGCACCTCAGCATAGTAATGTAACGGCCTGGGACATCGGAGACAGAGAAATAATGTCAAAAGCAATTCTTCACATTTGGATCCCACCACATCATGTGCAAATAGTGAACTTAAACAGGGAAATGCAATTTGCTCCTTCCAAAGTATACATTTTTATCTCTTATGAAGAGATGAAGCCACATCCATTTCCAGCGCCTCAAGGTAAAGAGGGTGGCATGTATCATAAGTGCAGAGAATGTCTGAAGGATTTAGAAGCAATCATTTCATAATAAATCTTTGGGTGAGGAAGTGGAGTTATGAGTTACTCAAAATTCATAAAGATTATTAAGTTTCCATCCTCATAGAAGAGGTGCCGCCACCGTATCTGCGCATTACACTGTCAGTGCTCCAGCCCCCAACTACTGAGAGCCTGTTTTTGGTCCAAGACGTCCATCCATTATGTGGCATTAGTGCTCTGCAGAATAAAATAAAGGTTCCATTGCCTTCAAAACCAAACAACAACACCGAAACAAATTGCTTTCACAGGAAGCAGCCCGCGGCTGCGGGATGTACTGGATCCCTGATCCCTGTTCTCTCAGCACTCCTCCACGTAAGTGATTGTAACAGGTAAGTAAGTTCCCATTTCAGCAACTTGCCTGGAGATTATCAACTTGTGTGTTTGTGCCTGCTGGGCTATTTGAATGATTACGCTAGCCCCCAAAGCCCTTAGCAAGGACTCATTTCGGACCCAAGGCAGTGACCCCCTCACTGTGAGGAAGCCTCCTGAACAAGAGTCAGCTCTCCTGCTTGATGAATTTCTACCAAACAGCTCATCTAAACGCAGCCTATGGGCTTCATGGCTTTCCTTCTTCCTCCTCACTTAAGTCTATGGGAAGTTATGAAACATATTTTTCTAGTCCTCCCAGGAGCAAGGCCAGGTTCACAATTTGACCTCCGAAACACAGCAGTCTTGCAAAGCCAGACAGCCTGATAGAGCTGAGCCTCCGTGCTCTCTGCCTGGCCTATACACACCATAACACGGAGCATGGAACAATGTGACTTATGGGAAATGACAAGCGATGCATCAGTGGGGGAAAATAATGGGATTTAATCACATGAAAGTATCACAGGCACGGAGTTCCCTTGCAGCAAGCTGTCCGCCACAGGTGAGAGCACAGGTTCTGAGAAAGCTAACCACCTACAGTCACTAATGGCACTCTTTTAATCAGATTAGGTGACAGGATGCTGGAAACGCCCAGAGATTCTGTTTCCCATCAAGTCTGTGTCTCCTCCAAATGATGTTAAGCAAACACATGGAAACATCTATCTATGAATTTTAGGGATGTCTTCAGTGTATGAGAGGCCATCCGGGGGACAGTTCAGGCTCATATGGAAGACTGTCACAGACTAATTAAGGACACTGCTGCTCAAGGAGGAAGGCTGACCCTGAGTCTTATTTACACACTTTGCAGCCAGAGGGCTGTGAAGTGAAGCCCCAATGGGGCGTTTCTATCTGCAACCCAAGGGCACCTGCACTAAGGAAACCAATGTAAATGCATTCCCCTCACTCGTGACAAAAGAGGAGACACAAGCACTTCAATTATCTTGGTATGGAACACACATGCCGGCCCTCTTACATTTGACATCATGAGGCTCAGCTACCCCTCATCAATTGAATCTTATTTTTTCTTGCACTTCGCTATGCATTTATGAAGAAGAGGGTCTTTTGGAGGTAAAAACAATGAGCTCTTTAGACAGAAGGTAGCAATTCAAAAACTGCAAAACTTCAGCTTTCAAAAATAGCCCGAGTGACCTCTTGCAGTACTCTGACCACTCCGCAGCAAGCAGGAGGCAACCCCTGTGATGAGCGGATTCTGGCCAAGTTCTCTCTTCACAGATGATGCACAGCTTAAGCTATAATGAGTTTTTGGGTTACAAATGCTGAACACATTAATATTCCTTGATGATAATTATCACAGTATAAGCACCTTTCCCAATGTGAGTAGCATAAAGCAACTGAAGCAGCATTTTTACCACATTTGAAACAAGCTGGAAAATGGGATTTTCTACTACCGTAACCTGAGGTCAACATACATCAAGCATTGCATATTAAACACACCTATATACGAAACCCATCTTGCAATTGCTTCGTGTATACATAAGCCATCTCCTTTATCCATTATTTTTTATGAGACGTTTCATTTGCGCATCCATGTGATATACAAATATATGTATTTTCCTCCCCATCACCAGGATTCTTATGTTTCTGTTTATTGAGATCAGGAGGCCATGTTTTACAGATGATATGTGTATCTGTGCGTCTGGATGAATTCTGTGGCCACTGACTGCATACACAACAGGAGAGAAATTACAGTTGAACAAGTAGGCTCTGAAAGAACCCAACCCACACTACTTATAAAGTGGAGCCAACACCAGCTTCTATCTTTACACCTTCAAAGCTGGCAATGTGAGAGAGCTGAAAGTTTCTAGGTGAATTCTAACCTTCCACTACCACGGGGCAGCAATCACACTGATGATAGAATTGTCACAGAAGACTTACAAACTAATGTGCATTCCAGATTAAAAGAGCAATTAATATTTGGATAATAACTATCAGCTATTACCTGAAGATGATCTAGAGCACACTGTATTTGTGCACAACAGTAACTTACATTTCAGGACTTGCCACAGCACATCTAAAGAAGATGCTGGCAGGGCTCAGAGTTCTCTCCACAATGTGATTGGCTAATCCAGACTGAATGGCTTATCAAGTGATTTTCTCGCACATTTCCTGCTTTTGTTCCCTTTATTAAGTGAAAAAAGAGGAGATATGCACTAGAAGACTCAGCTGATGTTTGTAAGGCTTAAAATAATCTCAAGTAAGGTCTTTTCCTTTTGAACGTACAGCAGTGTCATTTTGTACTCTTTGTCAATGGTCTCCACAGCGCTCATGATTCCACCATGAAAAAAAAAAAAGAAAAGTCAGTTTCAGCTCCGAATCCAAGGACTGTGAATGGAACCAGGTTTTGTGGGTATAGATCTGTTGAATTCACCGGTACCATGTTAGCCTACACTTCATTTAGAAAATATGCCACGCTACAACTGCTTCCAGTTCTCGAATATCATTTTTACTTATGTGCTGCAAAAATGTCTTAAAATCCCATTTGAATAGATTCTAGGGTTATGAGGGAACCTGCACTAAATATTTAACAGCGCGACCGGCTTATTAAATACTATAATGTGAGAGCTGTGGAAGCATGATATACAGAGCCTTCTCCCCCTTCTGAACTTAATGCTGGTGCTCGTTTTGAACACTCTGCAAGCCCATTCATCAGGAGAACTGGTGCATTATAAAAAGTGTTCATTTACCAGCAGATAAATGTGCTTAGAGAACGTTTTTTAGTATAGAAATGACTGAAAACCTATTTGGTTTTACTGTGAAAAATTTGTTTTATTGTGGCTAGGAAATAAACCGTCACAAAGCATTGAAAAGGCCTTTCTGAAATAATTTGCAAGGGTTAAAGCTTTGGAAGCAGGCTATAGCTTTAGCTCGTCGGAGTATAGACATCAAAACAACTCAACATACTGCCGTGTCCACCAAATCTGGAAATGATACCCCAAACCCAAGTCATCTCCAGAATGTTGATTCTGATTGTGACATTTTAATTAAAACTTTTTAATATAATGATTTCACAAATAAAAAATCACACAATGAAATTAAGTAGACACATGCCTATATATCTCAGTGTTAACTATGACATTGTTGGAGGTGACTTCATTTGCAGTTGTTGTCAACAATTTTCTCAGCAAGTTAAGACCATTTTTGCAAACCTGTTAAAATATTTCCAGCTAAAATTATACCTTGAAAAATTAACAGTTACTCTTTGACAGTGGCTAGAAAGTAGGACTTTCCTCTAAAAGATAGCTCTCTTCTTAAACATATATTATAACATAATTTCAAGAAAACTTTTCTCCTGGAGACTTGAAGAGTGAGCATTTACTCAGTAAACACGGTGACAATGATTATCTGCTTTTCTAGTCCTCAGTGGAGACACACGCTTTTGAAAATGTCTTGTGGTGACTTACTAAATTCAAGCCATTTCAATTAGTATTACTGCACATTAAAAATTAATTGCATTACTGAGTGGATTAAGGTTTAAATTTCAATTCTACAGTATGTGCCCTAGAAATGGCAGCTAAAAATCAATGCTCTTCGGCCCACAGTCGGAAGTGTGTGGTCGGACAGCATGGGACTGGCGTCATGGCCAAGCAGTTTTCAAAGATTTGATGGTTCAATTGAAGGTGTGTCAGTTCTCAGTCTAGATTTTAACTTGAATGCCACACAGTCTCAGAGGGAGTAAAAAAAAAAAAAAAAAAAAAAAAAAAACCAAAGAAACAAACAAACAAAAAAACCCCAAATACCAAATAAAATAAAATAAAATAAAATTAAAATAAAATCCACATCAGGATACACTGGCTACACCAAGAGTTGGAAAAAACATGGCCATAGGTACCACCTTTATGACACCAAAGGGATTAAGAACCACCCCAAATTTCCACATAACTATCCAGAGTCTAACTTCCTTCATGGCGCTCTATGCAGCGAGCACGCAAGATCTCTGACTTCAACTCAATGTAGTTTGTTATTAGTTTGTAGAGGGCACAGGTGGGGTCAGAAAATAAGAGAAAACTATTTACAGCATTCACTACAAAACGGGAAGTGTACCAAAGATGGACGCTGCACACAGCCAACCGGGGCAGCGATAAATGAGGAAGGCATTAGGACCTGAGATCTTATCTGGAGAAAATGGTGAGCAGTACTGATATGGAATTAAAATAATTCAAGAGAGAAAGGAGAAAGACAACAGAGAGAAGAGACAGAGAAGCAAAGGCACAGTTTCTCTCAGCCAGTGTGTACTGGGGTACCAATTGCTTCATTTTGCTTTTTGCTTTTTAGTGTTTCAAGACAGGGTTTCTCTGGTAGTCCTGGCTGTCCTGGAACTCACTCTATATATCAGCCTGGAACTCAGATATCCACCCACCTTATTTATCATCTGTCTGTCTGTCTGTCTGTCTATCTATCTATCTATCTATCTATCATTTTGCTGATTGCTTTGTTTTAAGGAATATTGTAAAATTATTGATCGTGAAATTCTGGTCTTGAGCCAGTTACATCATTTAGATGCCTTTTGTAAATTATTAACGGGTTTTTGGGCAGGGACACATCAGGATGGTCACTGCCATTCCATTCACTATAGATTAATGACAACTGCATACAATTTAGAAAAAGCAATATGGCCCCTTTCTTCCTCACTGTCTCATTCTTTTAAGAAGCTGAAGAGAAGCGACACTATAAAGGAACTCAACAAAGTCAAGTGCTATCCATAAAGAACCATAGAGCCACCCTGGACTATCTGGCTTTGGAATTGAACGGCGATTGGTATGTTCCTCAGAGAAGAAGAATGATGTTTGCCTTGTTCTTCAGGATCCCCGCCATGGTGCATCAGTGGCCAACAGCAAGCTCTGCAGCGAGGGAGTCCAGAAGATGGGAAGTAATAATAACAATAAAAAGAATATTCTGATGCAAATGGATCCCAAGGTATAGTAGGGATCCCTGTGTGACAATCACCCTTCATTGCAATTTACTGATGTGGCTTCATTACTATACAACATCTGAAGGGGTAACACACAGAGCACCAGTGGTGCTGCACAGCAACACCAGGCACAAGCCACCCCAGCAGCCACTATTCCCAGGACTAAGTCAGATCACTCATAAGTGAATGGACCTGGGAAAAAAAAAACATTGAATGGAGGTGTGACCGGTATATAGTATGGTACTGGGGCTCGGGGAAAAAGAATAAAAGATTAGCAGGGGAAAAGTGTTTCCTTAGTGAAATATTACAGGGATAGCAAATTAGTCTGAATTAAGCATCCATTGAAGGCACAACAACGTGCGGCTTGGTTAAAGGGAGAGGAGAAAGAGCATGGCGTTTCCTGTTTGGGAAACATAAATAGGTTCACTGAGTCCTATTTTATCCTCTGTGAAATGAAGTGAAACAATGGTTTGAGGTGAACAGTCACACTGCAAATTCAAGTTCGTATTATTTAAAAGGGAGAACGATTGATTTTCTAATTCTCGCCTGCTGTAGCTGAAAGTCTGACTTCTCAGGGCTCACAGGATGCTAAAGCAATGTGTTAAGGGGGAAGGAAAGAGATTCTGTCTTCACCAAGGATCATTGAGTATGTCATTGGTTAATTCTTGCTCTATGCTCCTCATTAGCATGACTCTCAAGTTTCTGGTACCATATCCGAAATATTAAGACATAATAACGACGAAGGTGCAGATAATTGGATATTAACCAGAACATACTTGACTGGGCAGGAGGTAGAGCTCTGCTTAAACTAATCCTGAAACATATTAATCACCAATTAATGAAAGGGTTTCAAATTCATTTCTATTATAGAACACCTCCGAGTACCTAAGCTTTTTCTAACAAATGAGTTGGAATAACAGGGTAGAAAGAAGAGATACAGCCATCTGATGATGCCTTGAATTAATGCTTTACAGCCTCATGTTAGATGGTTGTGAAAACCATAGTAAAAGGTCTTGAATGCTCTCTGCAAAGCCTGCTGCAACAGAGAGGGCACACTTTCCGAAGCCCAGACGCCTCTTTATAAACTCCAAATGTACACACCTCTTTCAATGGCAGAGCCACAGCTAAATAGCTCCTCAGAAGGCTGCCATGATATTTAAGTCTTTCAACCCAGATGGGTCTGCCATCCTCCAGATGAACCTCAGATGTACCTACCGAACACCAAGGCATTTAAGTGGTACTCAGAGAAGTGCACCCAAGATGGGCACTGCACACAGCAAACCTGGGGCGGGATGAAACGAGGAATGTGCTCAGACACCAGGGCTGAGTCTAGAGGAAATGTGAGCACCCCGGCCACGTAAATAAAATAACACAAAAGCGAGGGAAAGGATTTCACGGAGAAATGGCAGGTATGCAAAGACACAGTTCCATCCAGGCCACGAGGCTGTGGAACTGCTCCTGACCTACCTCGGCAGCCTTTATTAACTCCCTTCTACGATTTCTAGGAATATTCAAGTTAGAGATGCAGCTACAGAAATGCTTTTCAACATGTAGGGAATAAAAAAAAAAAAGGCCTAAGCTATTATCCTCACGAAGAGATTCTAACGTCTTTCCTTCTGAAAAGCGAGTGCTCCTAAGCATCAAGGAAAACACGTGTCTACAGAAAAGAACCAAGTGCCTGTGTCAGTGTAAAGCCACTGCGGCGCTACCATCTGCGTGTCCTGCCTTTGTGGGCTGAATTTGATGGAAATAGCAAGAAAACTTGTTATCACAGATATTTTTTTTCCCCCAGTTCTGTTGTTTGTTGACTTTAATTTTAATAACTCTTAAATAAGCACTCGGGGCAGATGAACCGAGATAGGCTGGCAAGTAGGCCCTTTTATCAACAATTTTGCCACAGAAATACACAAACAGTCCAATGGCTCTTCATTAGCAAACAAATCAACAAGTGATATTTTAATGCATGACTTTGTTCCATCTCTGTGGGGACCTTAGTTGAGAGAGTGATGTACAGTACAGAGAAAGGAATCATCAGCCACAGTGTCCCTGGGCTCTCTCCATTGAGGACTTCGCAGCCTCTGCTTAAAGAGTGCATTTAATTGACTGATAGACAGTAGCTTCTTTGTTCGCAGAAGACAGCGAGGTAATGGCAGCTTGAAAATCGTAGCATCTACAGGGTCTCCTGAGACTAGTAACAGGGGGATATGTGTCAGGAATAAATAAATAATCTAATTATTAAGCCACTTCCTGTCAAGTTAACTCCAATTTGTTGGCTTTTGAAGGCAACAAAACGAGGCATTTTTCCTCATTATGCTTCTCTTTTTATACCAGTGGTAATCACAGGCGGATTAAAGGGTGCCTGATTGGTTTTTTTGTCAAGGATCTGAGAAGCAGCCAACAGTACAGAAAAACAGAGTTGGGGTTAGAAGAAATTTCATGCTTGTCTCCTTTCCAGCTCCCTAACAGCCCACACGGCTGCCCCATACGGTGCAGCCAGCTGTACAGCAAATGTGTACCCCTCCAACTGAGGCCTACCGGGCCACAGGCGCCATCCTGAGAGCTGTGAGATACCTTGCAATCTTGGCAGGTAGCTACTGCTGTCATAGGCATAATTCTAAAGGTGACCTACGAAACCCCGTCAGCTCTCCAAATGCAACAATATGAGCAGCTGAAGTTTGACACCCACTCTCCATATTGGCTCTCCATTCCTTTGTTTACTGCTATTAACGGCCCTGGAACTTAGAAAGAACCTATAGAACTGGTCATCAGAGACCTTTTCTTTGGCCGGGTGAGAATGGATCCTGTGGACATAGGTCAGGATCCATATGTGTGATATGCATATGAGCATGCGAATGTGGGGGTTCAGCTGCGTGGATGTGCTTGCATCCAACTGTGTGGAGGGACCCCTTTTGATTTATTACTGCTGAGTTTCCATGCCCTCCATTCAGAAGTGGTCTGCAAGCTTCATGTAGCACAGACTACGGAAGTCAAAGTTGAAGATAAAATGAGACTCAGTGTGCAGCCACGTGGCACTGCCCGTACCCTCTGTACAGAGCCCAGGAGGCTGGGCTGGCAGTCTTTCTGCCTGAGAGCTAGGCTCTTCCGTAGCCCTTTAAACGGCAGCATGTCCTAATAGATAACAAAACTCTGAGCTGTGGGTCTGCCTGTGGGCTCAGGCAAACAATGTCTAGGAGGCTTTCTTTAGGGTTAGTAAGTCAGAAGCTGCACTTTTCGCTCTTGTAAGCCAATACTGCTAAATCACACAAGGATAAACTCTTGTGATTTGTCTTTTAATACCCTAACACCAAGCGAGAGCCATGCACGGATTGTCATCCTGAATCTCTCAGAAAACGAGACTGTGAACAACACAGGTGACCCCTTGAAGACTCTACCTTATTCCAAAAAGGATTTTTCTTTTCCACTGTCCTTGCTTTTAGGAAGCCTGATGGTAGATGGGGCTTGGTCTCGTCACGGGGTAGCTATATCCTATTTATGCGAGTGGATGTCCTTTCTGAATACATCTTGAATTTTTGCTAAATTGCGCAGATAATTAAAGCCTCTTCATATTTACAGTCCACTTCATTGGTATCATGAATTCTGTTTTTCAGTGACTGTCTGGAAATCCCCTCTCTGAACAATTTCAAACTAAGCAATAACACTTCATTTTACATAAGTTTTATCTGATGTCCCCACACAGAGCCGCCAGCTGTACAGCAAATGTGTGGCTCTCAAACTGGGGCCTACCAGGCCACGGACTCCATCCTGAGATCTATACGGCACCTTGCTGTCATTGGCAAGCTCTCCCAGCTATCACTGTGGCCGTGGCTCAACACGGCACACAACTTAAAATTATCTGATTATTAGAATTTGTGGCCCAAACTCCATTTTATCCTTTATTTAATCTATCCCCAGATCACACATTTGTTTAAATGTTTTGGCTGGTTTACAGATCATGCAGCCATCTGCACAGTGGGTGTGACACCAGTTTTTTTAGACAAAAGTTAACGTTACAAACAAAGATAAAGTCATCTGAAATGCTTTGGTGTTTGTTATTCTGCCTGGCTCACTTGGACCAACTCGAAGAAATAAATAGAATTATCTGTGTAAATCGATGAACATCTATGAAAAACAACACCCAGCAGAACGCTGAGCTTGCTCCATTACCTACGTTAATATCGTGACAGCTGAGGAGAGATGACCTGGCCCACTTCTCATCTCTCCTGTACAGATGGCTATTAAAGAGAAAGTATCCCTTTTGTATGGCCCATGCAGAAACCCTTTATGGGCTTTTCAAATAAGCCAGCATTGCCCACATGAGGGTAGCTTTCTCTTACCATTAAACTGCCCAGATTTCATCTTTTTTTAATCCAGCTCTCGATGAAATAAGCCAGTATTTCCTCATATGCAACATCAAATGGTTGATTTCTTAATTCTCTGAATTTTTAGGTAATTAAATGAAATTTTTAAAAAAATTCAATAGTCTCATTTAGAGTGAATGTAATTCACGGCGCCAAAGAAACATTTCCATGATTTCGTATTCCTTAAGATGGCATGGATGGTTTCTCTCTCATGCACACATACATATCCCACATATATTCACACCTATAGGCATTATGACCAATTTATTTTTCTTCATTATTCTTACAACTGCCAAGGAAAGCAGAGAATTTAAAGTGCTTTATAGCTCTTTGACATTTTATGCAGAGATCAAGATATTTGGTTATTTCCCTCAAAGTTAGGTAAAATACAAAGCTACTCTAGACCTCAATGTATTAGGTTTTGTGTGTGCTAAGGCAAGAGCTCCCAAGTTGAAATGCTTCAGAGATGGCACAGAACAGTACACCAAATGTTAATGGCTAGTCAGAAAGAAAAGAGAAGGAAGGAATGCTCTTGTCACCTTGGGCACCAAACACATTGTAAGGCATTGGAACGTTACTTGCTATGAGAACAGAGTGAAACTTCACTGCATTCTTCTAAACCAATTTATGCATTCCTTTTGTTGTGACAGTAACGGTACGTAGCACAGGTTCGGTACACATGGGGTATACATATTCCGGCATGCATTGTAAGAGTGTCGAGTCTCTTCACAGCCTTCAAAATAATTACCCACAGCACACTGAGTATTAGAGACCTGGATGAAAACAGTCAATATCTTTGCATTGCTCTTTTCAGGATAGCCATTATTTGTGAAAGCCAAATTCCATGTTTGGTTTTCTAAGAGGTAAGTATATTTTCTTCCCTAAAATGCTAGCTGGCATCACCCTTGATCTCTGTTAAAAAATGTGACTATTATGTCTGAATTTGTCCAATTTTTTTTTCATTAAATGTGGTATTCTGATTTCTTGCATGCAATCATTACAATACAATCTTACAGAAATACGAAAAGATAAGTGAAACGGAAAAAAAATCTATTTCTAAGTAGATTTTTCAAGGTAATTCATAGGTAAATGATCTGTACCCACTCCTTTCATAGTCTATCCATGCACTTTGAAAAGGAGGGCTGGAACCAGCCACAGACATATCCTGACTACTTCTATCTAAAGTTCACGACTGCAATAATCCATTCCAAGGACAATGGCCTTTTTCCCCTTGGTCATTTCTTTGTCAAGCTGACTGGCCCTTCGTGGTGAGCATACTGCTGGTTGCCTATCACCAGCCACTCACCATTTGCTCACTGTGCTTCATGAGACAGTTGTTTGTGGCTGTTTGGAACACATTCATCTCTTTAGGGATTTATGTGCTAGTTGCAATGCCAACCTTCATAGTGAACGGAATTTCTTTCTAACTAAAATAGATAATTAGAGGCTGGTAATTATTGGTCAAGAATTATCAGAGTGAAAAAATTAAGCTCCTCATAAACAGTTCTTGGCAATGCCATCTCTTTATATCATCTCATGCCTAACAGCCCTTTATTCCAAGCACTTACAAATTTACTCTACTACGGTTGAGCCTCGTAATTTTATATGAGGCAATCCCTTCACTGGGCTAAATACATTTAGAGTTCCTGGTTCCATCTCTTTGTTGTTAATATGTACTAAATAATAGTAACCAGAAATCTCACAGAGGAAAATAATAATAAATCTTTACTACTTGATAGAAAGGGAAGGGTAGACACACATTAAAAGTCATGACACACAATGTCTGTTTTCGGGATTCTAAAAGGTATGGTCAAAAATAAACAAAAGACTAGGTGTAAAAAGAACAAAGAAAAAAATTCTCTTCTGCACAGACATTAACCTTTCCCCTAGGAAAAGTTGTTAAAACATTTTGTAGTTCTCTCCCTCTCTCCATCCTCATTCTCTGAATATGTGTTTACAAAGAAACAAGAAAACCCTAAGTAATTACTAGTCTGATACATACATACACACATATATATATATATACACACACACACACACACACACACACACACGTATATATATATACGTGTGTGTGTGTACATATATATGCATATACGTACACACACACACACACACACACACACACATACACACATTTGCAAAACCATATCAAAATTTGTTAAACAGGAAAGTTTTTATTTTTTTCCTTAATAGGCATATGTCAATCCCTGGCACATTTTTATCAAGTAATTACTCCTGCAACTGAGATCACATGTCCACACCTAGCTGCAAATGGCACTTAAGGACACCTGTACCTGGGGGACACATCAATGGACTTGCTTTCACAAATGTCCCTGGTCAATAGCATGAAACCAGCACATCCAGAAAGAAGCTTGCACGTTGCTTAAGAAACGGATTTGCTCCCCAGAAAAATGAAAAGGGCTTAATGATGGTGGGATGTTCAAGTCACAGCTCACCTGGACATCTGCAGACTTTGTTTTCTATCAGGTAACAAGTTTCTTCCTCTAGACTGATTGTAAAATAAAATCTGCAAAAGCACTATCCACCCTCTTAACAGAGTAAGAGGCTTTCAGACAGTCCCTAATCCTTCTTCCCCTACTAAATGTCTAGTTCAGATTATTTTTTTATTAGATAAAAAACACACACAGATACACAATCTAAAAATACCTAGCCTCGATGGAGGTATTTTTGCCAACAAAATAATGCTGCCTGCCTCATTTGAAAGACTAAGTATCATGCTGGGATTTTAAAAAGGGACATCTTAGCCTTGGCGACTCCCTCCTGTTTCACATTCTCTCTCTAGATATTAGCAAAGAGAATGGAGTTTAAGAACTTGAATGCCTGGTCAACAGACAGAGCAATTAAGTGGATACTATTCATTTGTTTAGGCCTCAAGTGAAAGAGAATCACATATTTTATGATTAAAGAATAGCCTGAATATTAAATAATCTGGCCCTCCATGAAAAGGAAAGGGATTTGCTTCGCTGATAGAAGGTGAATTGTTAAAAGCTCAGATCCCAAGGGGAGGTGAGTGTCATATTAATCTACTATTACAGAGAGGGGAAAGACTTGGGGAAGCACTAACGGTGTGAGGAACCTAAGATAAATACAAAGAGAAGGGTATAGAGCAATTGGGGAAAAACATGAGCCAAGCAAGCCGATGAATGGCACAGACAAAATAATAGTGAAACTGGATAGCCCAGCAGATCTCCCAACACTCAATATTCCGTCCAGATCCTACTTATGGCAAACACATTGACACTGAGGCCAAGGTACGTCGTACGTGCTCATCTGCATGGTAGAAAAATTGGAAACCCAGAAACAAAACTAACTTCACATTGAAGGAGTCTGGATAAAATCTGAAGGTCAAGGCTATCAAAACCTGTAACATAGGGGCAGAATCATTGACTGCTACCACCAAGCAAAACTGAAAAACCACAGAGATGGGTAAATATGGACAGTTGTCATTTGGCAGGAATCATTCATTTTTCATAACTTAAAAAAAAAAAGGCAATTTTGGAAGTTCACATGTAGTATTTTTTTTCAAAATTCTGAACAGGAGGCAATTTGCAAGGAATATTCTCTGAATCCCTTCCATGCTGTGCTTATCTTCTGAGGGCTTAAGAAGACCTTTTAATACTATTCTGCCATGGTGAAGAATATATTATATTAATGCATAAGAGATCACTAATAATCTTCATACTTAAATATGAAAAACAAAAGAGATAAAATGATCAATACTTCAACTGTTGTGTACATGCTCCAGTTTGTAGCTAATCTCTTAGTTTTTATCAATAACAATTGTCCAAAAAGTCTTATCATTTGAAAATTAAAAAAAAAAAATAAGGCCATTGAAAAGCTATTAATCAATTTTCCAATGTGCTTCTGAATTTGCTTTCTTCAGTTTAGACAAAAACATTGCAAGTTCTGCTATGGTCAGCTTCATTGCAGGGGTGGCAGTTGGAGTAACCCTAAAATACATGTTCGAAGAGCCTTATTTCTTGCTGAATAATACAAGTTGTTCCCCTCAAAACAAATTTGGTGTCTAAAGTGATGAATCTTCCTTCCTCTCTCACAAAATTTCTCATTAGCTGAATGTAAGGTTAACTGGAATTTAAAATATTATGTCATACTCATTTTTGGATTTATAAAACATCATGAAGGAAGTACGAAATAAAAAAAAAAACAACTCATGGTATAAAAGTACAAATGAATAACAAAAATAGTACAAAGTAATAGCAATTGTCATTTTACTAGTATCGAAGGATGTGCTTGATAAAGTTTAATTGGCTGGTAAAACTCTTAGTGTTATTAGTAAGTGCTTATCAAATTAAAAACATAGGCAGTAACCCCTGAGGAATTAATGGATAATGGGACAATATGAATAAGTAAAAAAATTACCATTTTAGTTCTGGCCTATCTAATAAATACAATACCCTAAAATCATTGGCCCGGAGTAACTTCAGAGATCTTTTCCCTAACCACTTTTACAAAGATCTATGGAAAATTTGATGGGGAATAAAAAATGATTACTGAATTCTTTACGTGATCTTTATGATCATGATTATTTCCAGGCTGTTGAAACCATACTTATAAAACTATTTTACGGCAATTTAAATTATTTATGTTTCCCCATCACAAAAACTCACCACTTTGGATTTTGATACAAAGATGCTTAAGCAACACACAGCAGTGCCATTATCATAATAACTTCTGAAATTAAAACCTGTCTAAAACTCTATGGAAAGCTAACATCCAGTTCATTAACCATTCCTGTTAGTTTTCAATAATGCAAAAATGATTAGAAGTTTAATTTGTTAATCACCTGTGCTTTGACTGGCAGAACATAGATAATCCTCTGCAGAAGTCTAAACTAGCCCTTGCAGAAAATAAAGCATGCTAATGCCTTACCAGCTCTAATAAGTGGAGTTAAAAAAAAAATCAATCACACCTAGGTAAGCCATTGATGGTGAAACAATTAATTCAACTTAAACGCTGTTTAATTACATCGGCGCTGGTGTACACATAAGTAGTAAGGGGCAGAGCATCACTCACCGATCATGTGATTGGCCACATGAACCTGGATGTCCCACTCGTTGTAGAAAACCATCTGACACTTGATGCACTGGTAGGTCTTCTTCTGAGAAAACAAGTGTAAACAGTGTTACTTAGACACGTGTCTAGCTGCTCTCATCCAAACAAACCAGAAACAAAACCCTTGACCACAGCACGTTCTTTCCAAGTTACTGGTTTTGTCTGCGCGGCAAATTAACATTCTGTGGATTTCTTGGACAAACTTCCATCAGCTTCTTACGAAGACTTTGAGAGGTGACAGTCATACCACAAATGGTTCCATTTACATAAAAGAGAGGTGGCACATTGTGAAATAATAATAACATAAAATAACATACATGCTCTTAAGCTAAAAAACAGACATTAGTATCAATAATACCTGTAATGCATGGCTTAGTTTAAAACCAATGATTTTTGAGAATCAGACACAGATGGCTAAAATCATGGTTGTTTTGCTCCCAGAAATGTGGTAGTAGCGGGATTCATAAGTTAAGGTTCACAGCATTTTAGACAATGGGGCTAGAGAGAGGGCTTGGCAGTTAAGAGCAATTGCTGCACTTGTAGTAGGCCTGGGTTTAGTTCCCAGCACCCACATGGATGCTCACAACTGTCTGTAACTCTAACTCCAGGGGACTGGCCACCTTCTGGCTTCCATGGGCAAATGCCACCCCGGTGGTGGGTGCACAGACGTACATGCAGGCAAATCACTCACATACGATTAAGAAAAAAACCATTCTTTTAAAAAGGTACTTTTATCCAAAGTCTGAAATTTAGATAATGCATTTGAGATTCGAATTCCTTTCATTTAAAGATGTACTGTCTCTTCTTTGGAAATTGTGCCAGAATAAACACCACAGTCCAGCGAAGAAGATGGAGCCGGGTCTTTATGATAATTTTTAGGGCAGACACAAAACTGAGCCTCAAGGAAGGAGGAAGATGGGCCTGATACCACTGTGACACAGAAATGGGAAGAGAAATAAAATCTCTTGATGAGGCTCCCTGACAAAAGCAGACAGTGAGATTTCCCACCTTCACTACTGAGTCTCAGTACATATTGGATAGACTCAGTAATTAAAACATTGGTTGTGTTTTACAGAATGTACCATCGAATACATTCCTTTGCCATTAAAGACTTTTGCCATTTTGAAAAATGACATGTACTATGATGAAATAAACAAGTAAGGGATCTCTCAAATGTGAGAAAATTGCACCTGTAAAATTGCACACATAATGCTTTGTTGAAGTCATTCCTGAAAGATTATGATTTTATTGCAGTCATATAAAATGTTTTACTAACGGTATTGATAGGAAATACGAGTCAAAATTAATGAGTGCTAAATTATAATATATTTTGAAGAGTTCAAGTTGTTTAGGAGATAAAAATTCAAGTTGAACATGAAAATCAGTGTAATTTCACTTGAGATTAAAAATGATAAACGCCACCACGTAAAATTTTCCTAATTGTTACAATCTCCACAGTATTTTCTTTTACAACAATGGACAGTATACCTAGCAAACAGTGGGCGCTCAGGCATGTCTCTAACGCAGGTGTCTAAACAATCCAACAGTCATTGTGCGTTAGAATACAGTGGACTGGACGCACTGAATCTAAATCTAACCCAGGCTTCAAACACCCTGACAATCAAGCAAGATTTACCGCATGGAGCTGTTCACAGGACCCTTTGACAGTGACGTGTAGAGCAACATGTGCTGTGTAAATAACATCCATCCCTTTTGTAACAATATTTCCCTTTAGAACTAGTTAGAAAATATTTCTTACTCCCTGATGACCCACATTATATGTTGTTTATTAGCATACTTCAAGCATTACTCCTGATATGTGACCTTGCTGAAAAACAAAGACACATAAACTTAATGGCCAGTCTTTTCTCTTGTTAGCACAGGAAAACATAGAACATGTCAAAAACTGTCTCCAAAAATGATGACTGATGAGTATGTTGCTAGCGTTTTTTTTTTTTTCTTCTCCCCCACTAATAAAGAGTAAAATCAGTTGAAAAGCCAAGGTAATAAAATGCCAGCACTTATGACTATCTGCAAACTGAACTGACACATTTAAAGACCCCTGTAAGTTTCCTCTCATTGAAAGAAAATGCCTTTGTCACTACTGATAATTCACAAAGCTAATTCTTTCCACCCTTACAAACAGTGTCTAAAATGCTTTCTCCTGTTTTATATCGACAGGGCCCTGTTCTTGTCTGCGTGTGTGTAAATCTGCAGCCAGATAGAAATTTAAAGCAAGGCACCATGACTTTTAAATACAGCAGCTTCATCCATCTCAACATAAGCCCCAGGTTCCCTCCAAACAAAGCCATGATATGCAAATGGAGGTGTGCTAAAAGGATTCTGTGAAAGCCGTGGTGTAAAATTCATTTTCACCTTCCAGTTTTTAGAATAGTAAATTTAAACGGCCTGAAAAGTACTCCTCATTACAGTAGATTCTTATCGAAATATCTGAGAGCTCTGCGCACCTGAGTACCATCCTCTATGTAGAGAGCTCTGCAGAGCTGAGATTACCAGGGATTCACCCTAATTGTAGGCCTGAATCCGCCTTTCCCCTGCTTTCAACCACTGGTCCCAACCCTAGGCTGTGGCTATAAAGAGCAGGATGAATCCCTTGTCTCATAGATAGCTACATTAACCCCCTTTTCAGTCCGAGAACAGGGACACCTCACAACATACTCTAGAATGGCTTTCCAACAGTTATCTCTCTCCAGTCGCTCTAATAAGCAGAACCCAAGTGAAGCCAGACGCCTGAGAGGTGACCTGGAGCTGCGGAGTGCAGGACTGTCACCTTCTTAAGGACGATTGCTTCCATTTATATAAAAGACAACAACAAAAAAAGTCAAGTGAGATAATTCCTCTTAAAAGCAGGTGAAGTAGAAACAGAACTTCCATTGTTTGGGCCCCTGATTGGCCTTGATCAACGCTTAGGTTGTCAATTTACTTGAAACGCTAATTTAGTACCATTTTAAAAGAGACTTTTTTTTTTCATTAGCCTTTTTAAATGTGCTACTTGGGAGTGGGATTGTCATTTCCTGATTGTTCTCTTTTGTTTTCTGATACTGATAGATGTAATTATCAAGGATACAACTTTTTCGCAGCACCTCATTATTTTTGATTGATTTTGAGAACAATTTAAACGTGCCTCTTTGACATTTTTGTTTTCAGCTATCTCTGGTTCAGGTACTCAAAGACTTTCAGAAAAGAGCATCCCATAAGTAAAAGAAAAATGATTAAAGGTCTCTAATAATGTATACTGTAAAAAAATTCGCCTCTGATGAACCCATCTCCCTCTATTTGATCTCTGTCCCATTAGTTTTTAGACTTACCTAATTTTGTCTAACCAAGTTAAAAAAATATGATTTTAAAAATTATGTTCTATAGTTGTAGATTGATTTGATTTTCTTAAAATAATATAATACATGCATTAAAAAAAAATCAGTGAGTCCATAGTAACCCTCAAAGATGGAAAACCAACCTTAGTTACCACCATGAAGGTAAGTATGATGTCTGTCCCTCCCTCTCTCCCTCCCTTCCTTTTTGATTGTTTCCAAACAGAGTCTCCCTGTATGTGTCAGGGTGGCCTCAGACTTGAAATTGTCCTCCTCAGCCTTCCAAGTGCTAAGATTACAGGTGTCTGCTGACACACTTGGTGATGCAAATTTCTTTTTCTGACAATTGGCAAGCATAGAGTCAGAAACACTAGGCTTTTCCAAGAGAAAGTGTAGTTCATGGCTATTTGATGATGGGAGGGTCTAGGGAAAAAAAAAAGACAGCAAAAGAAATGCTGAAATTAGAAAACCAGCCCCCATTTTGCACCATTTTTCAGTGATTTGAATAACCATTGATAGCTGCTGAAAACTTTGAAGAGAAAGGCTATCTGTGATACTCAAAGAATCTTACCTAAAATATTAAGCAGAATCTAATAAAAGCTTTAGAGTTAACAATCTAGTTCTTAGAAAATACAAGGACAGAGGAGTAAACTTAGTCCTGAAAGAGCAGGACAGGGAACTTAGATTGTTCCTTTAGAGAACTGGACTATAACACATCCAGGTCACAGGAGAGGAGAGCTGACTATTCCCAAGTGACTCAAAAAGATTTACCTACTAACTGTAACATTAGAGGTCTGGCATGGGGATAGAGGAGCCACCAAAAGTGATTGAGCAAATGGGTACACAAGATCACCATTTGGTTACTAGCTGCTATTGGGAGGTAATGGATCTTCTTTGGATGTGACAATGATAGGTCAGGAAATGGACAATGTCAATCACATTGCATACGTAGAGGTGAAGTGACATGCTGCTTTCAACTCTTATGACACCAGAGGGGAAAAATACAGACAAATAAGCCAGAAATGGGCAAAACAGAAATGGCTATGTGGCAATAGTGATCACACCCAGGTGCATGTGTGTTCTAAAAAAGCAACAACCAAAAAACAAAAACAAACCACAGGGCAGAAGGAATAAATGGAAATGCCATATGTGCTGATTTTTTCATGCTGAACCTCTCATGATAAACCCCTTCTATAACATTCATTTCACATATCTATACTCAAGATACCAAAATAGCTTCTGTCTAGAGGTTATTAGAAGCCTTGTAAATATTTTTGATAGTTTAATGAAATTTTTGAGCATGAATCTAATGTATAAATTTTTCAGAGCTCAGGAACTGTAGCATGCATTCATTTCTAAAACAGAGTAATGATGCAGTCCTACCAATGTGTCCCGCTCCTCAGCTTATGGAGAATTACTATCCATGAAGGCCCCTTGCAACAATGTGGATAAACGATGAATTGTGGTCCAGATCCAGGGATGAATTAGGAGACTTGTCCAAAGGCGTATACAGCGCGAACCCCCTAGACAAAGCCAGAACTCCACCGAGCTGCTCTCCCATTGTGTTTCCACATGGTTTCTCCACTGCAGGTAAGTCTGACATCACATTTTAAAGGCAGGCTTACCTTACTGTGGAATGTGCTGGTTTTGACACGGTCAGAGATGATGGGGAAACCGCTCATAAAAAAAGGAAGGGCTGTTTCCGCCTTGATCTCCAGACCCTATCACAGACCATTCTCTAAAGATCCCTGGTGTAGAACGGGTTCCAGACTCCCAGAGTCTATTGCAGGATTTTCTATTTGCTCTCAATATCCTGTAGTTTTAGCACCATATTTTAACGATGTATTTACTTCAATACTAAAAGAACAGTTTCAATCTCAGATCTCATGGATGTCTTTAATTCTCCAATTTTCCTCTCTTTAAATTAATAGTTATTGGGTCTCCACTCCCTTCTTCCAGCAAGTTCCATGATACCAACTCTGAAGCCTCTCATATATCAACTGCTCTTCTGTGCATGTTTTAAAAATTGGTATGAACATCTGAGTTCTAATCCAGGTGGAGCCTGTCCTCTTGTAAGCCACTGACCATCTCTTCAGTGCTGCCTGGTCGAGAGTTTATCCTTTCTACTAAGGCATCGATTAAACGACTAGCTTCCATTGCTAATTTTAATATTCAAATACTCTTGGCTTTTGGTGCATATTTCCAGGCTTAAATCTGCTTAAATATTTGTTACTCTCCTTAGTGGAAAAAAATGTTTTTCTCTTTTTAAACTATTAAGCCTATTATTTCATTTCAAACTTTGTCAATCTGTTTCTTTTGGTGGATTTTTTTTTTTTTTTAAATCAGAGTAAGATTCATTCACATGTTTTGAAGTCTTGATTTGAAGCCCACTTGGAGTGAATGCCTTTTGGCCATTACCTCTCTGAGGTCATGCCAGTTTGCTGGCCCTGAGCCTCACAGAGGGGCATTTCCTGTGCACCTGCCCTGCTGCAGGGATAGAAGACACATTACACATTCAGTTTTACAACAGAAATCCACCTCTCCTCCTGCTCCTTTAGCTCTCTAGCTGAAGAACCCAAGTACTAAATAGTGATCAACAACAAAAATTTATTTTCCAGTCTCTTGTCAAGAGACACGAATCTTCCCCATTCCTACTTTATTTATTTGTTTATTGTCCATTTATTTATTTGTTTATTGTTCATTTATTTATTTGTGTGTATAGGCCTGCCTGGCTTACAGGGGCCTGAACTCAGAGCCACATGCATGCTAAGCAACACTATCAATGAACTACACCAGAGCCCTACCCACAGGTACTACTTTAAAAAGCAGTTGCTAAAAGACAGATGGATCACAAGTTCAAAACCCAGGGCTGGAGAGCTGGCTCAGTGGTTAAAAGCACTGGCTGCTCTTCCAGAGGACCTAGATTCAGTTCTTATCAGTCAGGTGGTGGCTAACAACCATCTGTAACTATAGTCCCTTAGGGGGATCTGTTCTTGCCCCCAAGGCACCAGGCACGCACATGGTGCATATGCATGCATGCAGCCATAAGACCTATACACATAAAAGTAATTAATTAATTAAGAGTTTAAAGCCAGCCTCAATTATATAGCAATGACACCACACACACACACACATACACACACATATACACGATTTAAAATGGATACAGGATTAAACCTTAATTAAAATTTCCATTGCAAGAACACCAATCCAGTCATAAGATGTATTTAGGGGATCCTGCAGGTTCTGTGTCTGTGGATTCAGCCTCTGTGGGCCCCTAAGAGTGCTAGTCAGTTGATACTGTAGGGATTGTTCTCCTGGTGTTCTTGACCTTTCTGATCTCCTGGGGGTGTCTCTGATCATTTTACCTGCCCTTGAGACCCTTTTGCTTCTGCCAGGATGCCTGGCCCACCCTTAATGTAGGGCTTGGTGCCTGGCCTTGTTCCATCCCAGTGTGCCATGCCTTGAGTGTGCTGTAACCCTGGGGAAATAGTTCTTTTCTGGGGAGAGGCATGGTGGGGATGTTTGTAGGTGGTGATGGAGCGTAGATCTGGAGGAGAGGGGAAGTAGGGAGAGGTGGGAGTAGAGAGACAGGAGGAGAGGGGGTTGGGATGTATTGTATAAGTTGTATGAGAGAAGAAAAATTTTAAAAACTTAAATTAAAAAATAATAAAATAAAATTCCCATTGTGAAAAAGCCACAGGGACCCACAGACTCACAGACTCCCTGCATTCAGCCTCAATGTGTTACTCGGTTTCTCCATCTCAAGGGTGAAAACAATTTTTGCTCTTGACTATGTCTACACAGCTTCCTGCATTTCTATTTCCTCACCATTGCTCCAGGTTTGGAACATCAAAGTGTAAAACTGCAGTACCATTTCTCCTAGATGTCTTACAGCCCTCAGCTACCTCTAGTTCACCAATCTCCAGCATGGAAGGACCAGTCTTAAAATGCTGTCAGAATCCTGAAAACAGGATGGTATACACTAAGGCTAAAAAATATCCAACCCAATTATATCTAGCAATCTTAGTAGAAAAGGAACTCGAGAATGTTCTTTCTACAATTAGTTGCTATTTAGAGGCTTCATCAGTCAACTGAGTGACAAGTCGTTTAATGACCGTGAGTCTTAGTTTACTTCCTTGTAAATTAAAAATAATAAAGCTTACATCTTAGAGTTATATGTGAAAAGAGAATTATATAAACATGCTTAGCACTTTGCCTACCGTGTAGTAAGCCAGCACTCAACAGTAATTGCATTCATTGCTCTTTAATTGACAGGAGAGGTAACAAAAGGACCCTAACTGGCACACAAAGATGTTTATCAAACGTGAGCTCCAAAGGTGGACTTCAGGATCACACTAACATTTCTTTCTATTAAAATACACACATTTAGATTTTGTGACCACTGAGAGTTCTAATTTCTATTTTTAAAAGCTCAATAATTAATAGTATAAAGGATATCACAGTTGGTGACAATGTGGAGAGACGGAAAGGAAGAGGTTTAGGGGACAATCCGTACAAAGATTCAAACTGTGCCTGAGAAGATGGCTCCCTGGGTAAAGTGCTTGCTGTGCAAGCATGAGAACTGGGGTTCTGACTGGCAGCACTGGCAGGCATGATAGCCTGTATGTGATCTTAAAGCTTCAGAGGTGAACGAGGGGGTTCCTTGAAACGAGCTAGCTGGCTAGAGTAGCCAGATTAGTGAGTTCTAGGTTCTAGTGAGAGACACTGCCTCCCTCAATATTTGAGTTGGAGAGCAAATGAGGAAGAAAGATACTGAGTGTCAACCTCC
Organism: Cricetomys ansorgei; assembly: GCA_026225945.1. NCBI lineage: Eukaryota > Metazoa > Chordata > Mammalia > Rodentia > Nesomyidae > Cricetomys > Cricetomys ansorgei. Next base: position 41,795,600 of record JAMJFZ010000242.1, on the reverse strand, counting down.
AACCTCCAATTACACATGAACTCATATACATACAAATCTGTACACGTGTTCCCACACACGTGCAATCATACATACACACACTTATGCACAGTATCCACACAAAAACAAGTCAAAGCAGTGAGGTAAAACAAAAAACAAAGCAGATTTAAATGTCTATAGAAATATATATTACCATTCTAAAATAAAATACATTAATTACAAATTATGTATGGTCAGTAACACCTTTACTTGGCAGTATTTTGCTGGCAAGTAAATGGATAAAATGAATATTGTATTATAAGTAATGAGTCAAAAGCTTTGTACAAATATTCCATAATTTAGACATTTTACTAATTTAGCCTAGTCATTTCCCACGTAAAAGTGAATTAGTATGAAAATCAAGTCATTCAACACTAAGGGAAAAGTGGCTGAAATGCAACAAGCACTGCTAGTGATCACAAGCTCATCCACATAACCCAGTGAGAAATGGAAGCATCGGTGTTTTATTGTGTAATCCTGTGGACTGGCTAGTAGTTTGTACAATGCCTGGCACATAGTAAGCCTTAGCAACCAAGAAAAATTAACACGATCCCTGAATTCAGAGACTTACAATACACTTTGAGAAAGGAAACACACAAACATTAAGGTCCTATAAGGATTTCGCCGAAATAATATGGCAAAACAATTCAGGCCCAAGCAGTTTTGTTGGTATTCAGTGAGCGGAAGCCAAAACAAGTCAGGTAGGCACAGGCAAATATGGCCTGGAAGTGCCTGAGAAAATGCCCTGGAGGTGACCCACGTCTAAAATGGAATAATTCTCCGGAGTCTAAATCTATTACAAAGTGTCTATCACATGGCAGGCACGATGCTCACTGTCTTATGGGGCATTGATAGATTGAGGAGAACAAATCACAAAAGAAAGGGGTCACAGAAGATTGCTGCTGGCCAACTGGCTAGACAGAAAACACAGCAGAAAGATGAAACTTTACCTAGTTAATAGCAATCTGGGTACAGACGAGTGTTTTAAGCCACTGAGTTGTGTCTTCATATGGTAAAAGGGGAGAAATATTTATCTGAGCAAATTTATTTTGGTCCACAAAGATAAAAATTTAACCTACCACAAATTTCAAAACCAAAGGCTAAAAATGTCAAAAGTTTCTCATCTTTTATTAGATTGTCTTTAATATTAGACAAAATAGTCCTAAAATACTTTAATTCCAAAGACATCATTGATAGCCAAAACTCAGGAAATAACTGATTCTTAAGAAAAATCTGACAAATATTCACCAACAAAGCAAAACAAAGCAAACCGAAACAACCAAAATTTTGTTTTAAAGATGAGTCACATCCATTATTCTAAGCAAATATTAAGTTACTACTTTGGAGGTCGTTTAAAGATGAGTCACATCCATTATTCTAAGCAAATATTAAGTTACTACTTTGGAGGTCATGAATTCATGAATTCAAAATTATTTTGCAAAGTTTAAAATTAACAAAGAATAATAAATAAATAATATTTTAAGTTCGAAAAATTTTTTTCTCAGAAATTTGTTTCAAATTTTGTGTATGTACCTGAACTTGATGCTTCACGTTAAAAACTAACTGGATTTGGAATCTTAGATTCCCATGCAGAGAGACTCCCCACTTACCTGAGTTGTTCACCTCTTTTCTTTTTTTTCTCCCTATTCATGCTTTGGTGTTCTTCCCAAAGGGTCAGTTTACGTCCTGTGTTACTCATGCTCCTGAGGTCCTTCATGTAGATCTTTTATGATCTCATTTAAAGGCAAGTTCAGCAAGTCTTTGTCTCAGTGCCATGACCAATATTTCTGAATCAAACCCATTACACTATTGCCCATAGGACAATAAGTTGATATATTTCATTTATTGCCTGACCACTGGACAGTCCAGCTAGTCACCCTGTGCTCATCCTCATCTAAAAGGCACTACCTACAATGCCCTCTTACTGCTTGCAAAGCTCCCCACTACCACACATGATATCAGAAATCAGTCAACTGGAAAAAGCTGGCTTACGAGCTATATCTAAAAACACACACCAAGAAGAGAAAGTTGAAGAAGCCACTAGAACATTTGCTAACTCATTTTGAGTTAAGGCAGAGAATTTGCCTTTAACTACTAGTGGCTACAGCATAAATTCCTAGTTTAAAGAGAGTTACAATTTGTAGTGAATTTCAGTTAACTTTCTGCCCCAACTCTTCTATAAAAATTCATATCATGGGGTTACAGAGATTGGTCAGCAGTTTAAGAGCACTGGCTGCCTTCCAAAGGACCTGGGTTCAATTCCCAGCACCCACATGGCAGCTCACAATTTGTCTATAAATCCAGTTCCAGGGGATCTGACACCCTCACAATGACATATATGCAGGTAAAACACCAGTGCATATAAAATAAATTATAAAGTTTTCTTAAAAATTCATCTCGTACAAAAAGAAGTAAAAAAATCAATTGGTACAGAAACAATTTACATATTGATTCTTTAATAAAGAAGATGTTTTATCTGAAGAGAAAAGTAAGAAGTCAAAATGTTTGACTTACATTAAGGTCTATTGACCTCATTAGCTATTACACTGATGCCTTTCTCTTAAAGCCACTTGAACTTCCCTCTGTCTCATGGTAGCTATGGTGATGCATGTATGGAGAGATGAAGGAGCCGGGGCATTTTGCAGTGTGTTCACTCACCATCCAACTGCATCACCTGTCCATAGGGTGGTTAGTGAGGGTCAGTGACACTATTTATAACCCTATTGTAAACCACGAAGAATATCATGAAATACAAAAGAGACTTCTAAATTTCATGAAGAAATATCTTCTGGGTTGGGGAGACGATTCTGTCAGTAAAGCATTTGCCTCCCAAATGTGAAGACCTGAGTCTGGATCCATGGAACCTATGTAAAAAAAATCTGACTTTGATAATATGTGTTTGTAACCCCACTGATGGAGAGAGAAGAGGCAGAGACAGCGTCCAACTAGCCTAGCCGACTGGGTGAAGTCCTAAGCCAATGAGCGACTCTGTCTAGAATCAATGTGGAGGGTGTCTGAGGACATTCTGATATCCACATGCATGTGCACACACACATGCAACAAACCCAACTATGCACATATATGTGAGTATGCCAAATGTGTACACACACACATACACACACTTTTTGTGTAATCTGTCATGAAAGAAAGTTGAGGAACTTATTAATAAACAGATTGGTTTATTAATTCTTTGAGAATTTGATATCATTGGATAACTACCCTAAGTATCAAAAAGATAAGACAAAACCTTATTTCTTGCTGCATAATGAGTTTTTTTATTCTCTTATAATAATACTTACATGTTTCATTGGAATTATTTCTACAGTGTTAATCTACGCCCTAAAGGGGTTATTCTTTTTTTAAGGTTAGACAGAGGGCTTTAATTCATTTCATATTTATTGCAATATATAGCTGATTATTTAGACATGATAAATTAATATATACAATTCATATCTGTTTCTTATAAAATTAAAAATGCTTGCTTATGAATATTCTCTTTAGTTTAAGCTTTTTTATTTATTTTAGTCTTTTGGTAGTGCTGGGGATTGAACCCAGGGCTTTGCCCATGCTAGGCTCCTGCTTCCCACTGAGCCTTATCTCTGACCCTTCCTGGTCTCTTTAGGTGAAGGCTCCCCTGAGTCCTGACCATTCTCTTGTTTCTATTCTTGGTCTATCCTTCTAGCTATTTTTCTGGCAGCTTCACGTCCCACCCACAGGACAGTCTCTTTTAATTTGGTCATTCCAGTTGCCCACAGCAGTGCCCAAATCACCAGTCTGCTGTTACTCCCATCTCCTATGAGATATGTCACTACATTGTCCCCCCACATTTGTCCCCCCCACAACACCCAGGGTTCTGTCTTCCCTCATCCATCCATTCCACTCAAACAGCTCTCTCACTTAGGCATGTCAGGCTACCCTCCTCATTTCCTTCAAATTGCTTCTAAAACCCACCTGAGTGAAAAAGCCAGTTAACAATTACACCCACACCGTGCTGTGGGTGTCGGCTTCATTATTCCCATTGTTTATACTAAATTTTCAGGACAGAGTGATATTTCCTTCCCCTTCCCCATGTTTAAAGGTTCTGTGCTATTCCAATCTATTAAATGCATGATAGAAGGTTTATTTTATCTCCATTAATTGAGCTGAAATTCTCATTCACTTTCCTAAAACACTTTTCAAAAAACAGAAAAAAATGTTCAAATATCCTTCACATTTCCTATTCCCATGTGTGTTCCGTGTGTGTGTGTGTGTGTGTGTGTGTGTGTGTGTGTGTGTGTCTGGACAGGTGGGGGCACACATGTGTTGGGGGTCTGTAGGCATGCATTATGACGTCAGGAATCATCACTTTATTCCACTCAGTCAATCCCAGAGTTCAGCAATGTGGCTAGTCTCTCTGGCCAGTCTGCTTTGGGAAATAGCCTGTCTCTATATCCTAAGGCTAAAATTACAGGCAGGCTACCATGCCAACATGGCATTTCTGTAGGCTCTGGCAATCCAAAACTCTGGTCTTCACTCTTGCACAGTAAATGATTAATCAATGATAAAACACTTCTTCATATTTGATAGTAGAAACTTCGCAGAGTAGAATGGAGTTTCAAAGTGGAGAAGAGAAAGTGAGCTCATACCGCTCCTCTGGGCATCAGAGGGCAGAACCATCTCTGTGAAACTGTGCATCCATTGCCCTTCTTGCCACTAACTGCTGTGTCCTTTGATGGTCCTCATTTCCCAGTACATAGCTCAGCATAAACTTTACTCTATAGGTTGAGAGTGGCTTATACAAGCTTCTGGGGACCAGAAATATTTCAAAAGTTTGTTTGCTTTAAAAAAAATTTTTTTTGGAATATCTGAATCCAGAAAGAAATTCAATGATAGAATCTATGTCTAAACAACCTAAATATGAAATTAACATATGCTTTGCATATATCTTATACTTCTACCCCAACGAGTTTCTTTGCACTTTTATGGACCTATATTTTAACTGTCACCTATCCCATGAGGTTAGATGTGTAACTTCCCATTTATGGTGTCACATTGGTGGTCAAAACAATCTTAGAGCATTTCTGCTTTCTGAGTTTTAGATTAGGGATGCTTAAACTATATTGGCAACACATCTATTCAAATTACAGCTGAAGGTTTCCTGAGAGCCAGCGGGCAGTGCCTCTCTTTTGCTCCTATACCCAGAACACTGCCTGGTAGAACATGTCAAGCTGTGCATGAGTATAATATGGCAGGGAACTGATGTCCCAAAAATGTATGAAGGAGACAAGATTGCCATCCCAAACACACTTAGATACTGTATCATATAAGCAGACAGGATCTTCCTGACACTCTTCAGATTATCCCAGAAATATTAATTTGAGAACCGAAAACGTCTGTGCAACTCATATGGATAATGTATCCTACAAAACTAGAAATAATTCAGATAAAAATGACCAAGAATACATAATCTGGGAAATTATAGGGTCCTTTCCTAGCTGACCTGAGAGGTCTTTGACAGAACAGCATAGGGGACATGCTAAGAAAATGGTGACAACATCAAACAGGACATCTCACAAAGCACTCTCTATCATTCCTTTTTCTAAGATGCTTTGTGTTGTTATAAGTTCAGGCAACACCTTGGTTGTTAGTTTGAAAGACAGTTTGCAATATTATCATTTGATACCTTTTAAAAAATTAGATGACCTCTTTTATTTAATTTAGTGGGGTGTATGTATACCATGCATTTGTATGTGGGTAGGCACAAGCCAAGGAGCATGGGTGGCAGACAGAGGAGAACTTGAGGTAGTCATTTTTCTCCCTCAACCATGTGGGTCCTAGGGACTGAACTCGGGTCCTCAGGCTTGGAAGCATACATCTTTACCTGTTGAGCTATCTCACCAAGCTGCCAATGGATGTATTAATTGGTGATTTATTTATATGATACTTTATCATCTTACTAGATACTCAGTTGGTGATTTGAAGATGCACCAGCTCTCTGAAGGCTAAGATTTTTACCAAGAGAATCATGAAAAAAATATCAGTGTTTTCTTTGGATACATGGTACTTAACAGGCATTTAAAACTTGGTATTGATTGAAAAAAGGAATCAGCTAGGCTTGACACAACATAGACAGAGTAACATGCCTGTTCTGAAATGATTTAAATTGGGATTGATAAAAGGATTTCAATCCAAAGTCATCGGTGGCACAAGAACAACCTGTCTTCTGGGCTAAAGAGATGGCTCAGCAATTAAGAGGGCTTGCTGCTCTAATAGAGGATCAGAGTTCAATTCTTGGCACCCATGTTAGGAGGCTCAAAAAAGCCCAACCTGTACCTCCAAGGTTGGTACAACCTGTACTACCATGGCAGCCATGGGTACCTACATTCAGGTGCCCCCCACACAGACACAGATAATTGAAAATAAATCTAAAAACCAAATCCATCTACAAAACCCATTTTGTTTCCAGTCTAAATGGCTCCAGACATTGAGCCCAGACACCTCCTGACAGATCTTCAGCCTTCCCACTTAGACCTTCATTCCTCTGTCCTTCCACCCAACCTCACCCTTCTCCTTTCCTCTCATCCTTCTCCTGTCTTTAAAGAACAAATAATCTTTATTAAACAAATGGTGACTACTCATAATTAACTCTATTTCATGAAAGTTGTATTTTTATAACAGTTCCTTTCGGATTCCTTTTGGCCCATGCCAAACTCATAAATGTAAGTACCCCAATATCATTCCAAGGTAAGATGATTTCTGTTCATCACAGATTCTGTAAGTAAAGTTTATCAATATCACTTGAATCTCTAGATCACCATAGCTTCACTTTAAAATACCTCTCTCCTAATCACTTATCAGTAATCTGAATATTACTATTATTAAACTTGGTTTAAAATACACCAAGGTCATACATCAAAATTATAATTTCTATCAAAAACAAATTTAAAAATATCACCACTTTTTCCTTTGCTCCCTTACCCAGTGTAGACATTCTGTACTCAATTAGCAGAAAGCAATGTCGATGGATTTCAACCACACAAATCAAGCTCTTTAATTGCCTTTCAAATTACTCATTGTTCTCTGGACATAAAATATAAACAAAACAAAACAAAAAACCTAATTTTGTTGTTCATTTACTATGATTCTTACATTTTCTACTTGAGTGAAATGTTGTTTTTCTTTTAAAATTTTTAAAAAATTTTCTTTATAAAATATCTTTTAAAAATTCCCTGCCCTTGGGTGTGTGTTTAATCCAGTAATATTACTGGACATTTTTCCTTTCCTGTGCGTCCATCTGGACACTCATTTGTTTACTGTTGTTATATCTTTTTTATTTAATGAAAAAAACTTCTAACCTCAAAGCAAACAAAATGAGAGTTTATCTTTGTGGTTTTTGCATTTTCTTTGCTCTTTGGTTTTCAGCACTTCTTCGAGGTTTGATTTTAACATTTAATTATGTTTTTCTACTTCATCAACTGTGGAAGAATGACTTATTTTGATACAATTTGACTAAATAAACCATTGTTCCAGCCTTAGATGCAATTATTGTCATAAAAAATTAATTGAAAAAAACATAGCATAGATACATTATCTGTTTGCATGAATAAACAGGACTGTTTGTATAATACTTATACATAGGTATTATAATATATAAATGCTGTACCATATATTGTGTGTGCACATGAGCTGTTCTTCGTGTTCACTAAGAACCTTCATATTTCAATGTGTCACCTGCACTTCTTCCTTAGAAAGCATGAGCATAAAGGCAGTGTGTGCTTAAAGCCCATTTTGTCAACAAGGAAACTAAGGTGTGAAAGTCTCACAGACATTTTTGCCTATTGGTATTTGAATTCATTTTTTGCCTAATAAAATCTTCTTTCCTCTCCTGATAAACTGTATTCTCCTAAGCTCCCCCACAGTGGCCACCTCTCTCCAGCAAAACTACATACACTAAGTTGAAGACTTGCTTAGGGATGTCATGTTTAATTCAATAAAATAAATTATTTGCCACGATATGGGAGGTTTTACAAGTCTTCACCTGCCACTCAGTCTCTTTATGATGTGAATTGCACAGGACATTACATACTTATGAGACATCTAATGTTCTATTTATGTGTGGGTCTAAGAAACTGTATTAATATTTAGTTTTCAGAGAAACGAGTCTTAGTCTGTGACTCTTAATCTCAGAGTCGTGGGTTTGAGTCCCACATTGGGTGCCACTTCGAACTGAAGTCTAGCTTCTTATTTTGTAACTGTAATCTTCACTCCTTGTTCTCTTGCCCTGTTTCAAACTGAACTCTGTTTATTTTGTAACTAAAATCTGCTTTCCTGGTATTCCTGTTCCACTCGTAACTGAATCCTCCATCCCGGTTTTGTAACTAAAGGTTGTTCTCCTATTTCTCCTGCCCTGAACGTTTTCTTGCCCTACACTGGAGTGCCGCTTTTAAATGAATGTTATTGTAACAGATTCCTAATGTGTAACTAAATCCTAACTTGTGCCGTTTTTATTTTACCTTTACTAGCTCAGGAAAGATATATAGAGAAAAGAATAGGAAGAAATCTTCACAGCCCTTTTTGGCTGCTTCATCTGTCTAAGCCTGGAGAACTGGACTAACATCTAACTGAGAGTATTGAACTAAAATGTATCATCTTCTATCCCACTATCTGTCTTCTAACATGAGCTGGAGTCTGCCTACTCTCCCACAAACTGTCAACTGCCAACTGGCCACTGCCTCTTTTATAGCCTAAGCTGCTCCTAGCAGTCTAAGTAGCATCCAATCATAAGGAGGGCTGCATAGGACAGACTTCTTGGCCAAGTCCCACTACATGCTTCGATTTTTGTCATCGTCTCTATTGCTTTAATCACCAAGCATTTTAGGAGCTGAAGATGCACAAATCCGTGTTCTGAGCACCGCAGAGGATATCAGGCCAACACCTGCCTCTACCCTCCATCCTTCTGACCTCTTACAGTAGTGGTTCCCTATCCACACAGTTCTGCCATGCTTGTTCCGTATGACATGCGCTCACCTCCTGCCTCAGGACTTGGGATGTGACAGTTCTCTAGAATCTGTTTGATGTTTAACTAACATAAACACACACACCACACACACCACACACACACACACACACACACACACACACACACACACACAGCACCTTGTTCAGTCCCGTTTGTGCTCTGCCAGCACTGAACCCCACAGTGGCTATCCCTCTCCAACAAAAACTGCAGACTCAGCTGAATACACTTCTAGGATGGCATTCACTCATCTATTGCTTTATATTAATTACCCTACAAACTTTCCAGGTGCTACATTGAGGATAAAAATGTATAGCCAATCTGTGTAAGTAACTATAGCATACAGTTATAATCATAGAACTAAACTTGTCCAAGAGCTGTATTTGTACAAAGCTCTTTCTCTTTACAACCTTACACCTCAGTGTTCTGTATATAGCAGTGCTTCAGCTGTTATCTTACAAGACAATGAACAAAAATAAATCAATACTACAGCCGAATGTTTCCCAAACCAGGAGATCACATCTGTTCAACTAGAGAGTGTGGATTCTATTCTTTCTAATTACACCAAAGGAAACTGTCTCACTAGGATGTGAAAAGCCTTTATTACACTTGACCAACTAACTTGTAGTGATGAAAGAAGAGGTTCTAGGCTCCCTGGACTTGGCAGGTATGAGATCATCATTAGAACTTTAACCATCACTGTCTATATACAGTGCTGATTTTATATTTATCTTCTCTGTGTGGTGAAGGACACTCTGTACATTTACAGTTCTGCTTGTGCTGTTAAGTACTAAGTACTTATAATGAACATGTTAATATAGGGTACATATAAAGAGTACCTATTAAACCCCTGGCCTCTCCTTGGCTTCCTCAGGGACCATCCCACACAATTCTCTCGTCCTCTAAATTGACATTTCCCATATTTCTAATGGGCTTTTATGTTCCTATATGTTCATGGGACATTTTTGCTTCCTACTTGTGACAAAACTCCTCTTGTTAACTTCTCATTTTCTTATTTGATGGTTTGTGATTTACTACCAACTCATGGCTTTTTTAAAAACATATTTTAAGGATGATATTTGTTTCGGTTATACTTATGACAATATGTGTTACTATGATGCATCTTTGAGTTCAGATCACTTATTTTTAATGGAGGTGAACATCCCGACCATTTAATTTGTGACTCACATTACATGGTCTTAATTAAAAAAAAATCATCCCCTATCCTGAGATCATAAAAATAATTTCTCTAGTTTTTCAAGAGGTTTATATCTTTATCTTTATATATCAAACATGTATGTACATCAAACACCTGGAGCTAACTTTTTATATATGAGCGAGAATCTGATTTTTTCCAAAGTAGTTAATGAATTCAATACTGCATCTACTTCCTCAGTGATGATCAAGGATGACTGCATGCTATCTTGAGGTTTCAAATACATATGTCTTTGGGGACATACCCTTTGGGCTCTATTAATTACAGTAGACTTGTTATAAATTGACGAGATAGTAGGACAAGTCCTCCCTTGTCGATTGAGTTCCCCAAAGAATATATTTGCTATTCTGTGTGGATGGTCTCACTATGTAGCTCAGGCTGGTCTCAAACTCTCAATCTTCCTGATTCAGCTTCCGGCATGTGAGTTTATGGCTGTGTACCACAGCGCCCAGAATATTTGCCCCTCCTGGTCTTTCATTTCTCCATGGGCATTTTGGAACTGCTTGTCAAGTTCTAATTATTAAGAACATGCATGCAAAATAAACAAGCAAACAAAAAACTTGCTGAAATTCCCAATGCCAGAATCACTGCATCTGTCTGAAGGCAAGTGGCAGCCTCGAGATGCTGAGGGTCCAAGCCATGGACAAACCACACTTCAGTTATCTAGATCTTTAAAAAAATCTCTCAAATAGGTTTAATCCATTTCTATATAAACCTTTATTTTTTGTATTTAATAAGATTTATCTCTGAATATACACATTTTTGGTGCCTAATACAAACGAAGTTATTTACAATTCACATTTTGCTGGTGTTTTGCTCAGTTACACTGTGAATAAACAGCACACAACTTAGGCCAGTTTTCTGTATCAGCAGTTGTGTTAAGGTTGTGTTTAGGTTCCCTGACAATGAGGCTAGGGATGCTGTTTGGTGGTACATGGCCTGCCAGGTACTTTTGTGTATTTTTATATACAAAAAGCAAACACCTGTATGTGACAGTTAAACTGTTTTCCGTTTTTGAGCTACATTTCTATATTTAAATTCGCCTTACTTTGTTAGTTACATTACCTAAAAGCCTCATTAGTGTTTTTGTGAAATACTAATTTCATTAAAACTTTTCCATTACTTGTACAGGCTGTTAATGCTGACACTATAAATAGTCTTCATTAGGTCAAGGGAGTCTTTTTTCTTTACTAGTTTAGTATTTTTAAGCATAAAAGGGTGCTAAATATTTTTGTCTGGAATTCTAGAGATAACCATGTAATTTTTCTTCTTTAATTTGCTAATGTGGCAAACTGGTCAACCTCCTGAGCTTGAACTCACCTTGCATTCTTGCTATGAACCCACTTTATGATAACACAGCCTTATTTCAACACACAGGAGATTTCACTTTATTGATATTTAGCTTAAAAATTTAAGCCATAAAATCACATCTAAAACTGACCTAGACTATTCTTATTTACCATGTTGGTCTGGTTTTGAAATACAGATTATAACATAGATTATTTGGTGTTTCTTGCAGCTTTTGGCCTACCTTTTGGTCTGTGTGTATTAGGAGAATTCACTCTAAAGGTGTTTGGATCTGGAATTTTTCTTGTGGGAAGACTTGCAGGAATTTATTAATAAGCTTTTTAGTGTTCAAAAATTTATTAAGCATTTTACTATTGATGGATTCCCCCCGCCTTTCCTCCTCATCTGTCTGCCTCTCCTTGAACTGGTTTAATAACTTACATTATTCCAACACCATATCCATATCCATACAGTAGAATCTTTTGAGCTAGTAGCATAAATGCATACCTATAATGAATACTTCTGATTCATTATATTTGGCTTTGGGGGTAAAAGTTGAAACAAGAAATAAATAACAGGCCCATGCAAACCAAACCGTGGTTATAAAGAAATTCACATATGTGTGTCCCCATTAGACATCATCATTCAAGATAAAGATGGAACACCTCCATCACCTAGAATTCTCCCTAGTCTTTCCCAGGAGCTTCCAGCCTAGAGTTAATTACTCTGACCTCGATCATCATGGATTACTTTTGCCCATTCTTAATTTTTGCATGAATAGAGTGAGCCATTGTATGTATCTTGTTCTGTTTTTTCAACACCATATATATGAGTCATTTGGGCTGCTATATAATAGTAGGTCATTCTTTGTAGCTGAGTAGCAATCCATTACAAATGGGATGGATTCACACCACTAGGTAAGCATGCTTATTTGTTCTATGTTAATGGGTGCTTTGGTTTATTCTAGTTGGAAGTGTATGTGAATAAAATACTATGGATATTCTTCAGAACGTAGGGCAAATACATACTCATTTCTTAAAAGCCTAGGAATGCTTTGATAGGCATAAAACAAGCTGTTGTTTAACTTTAGTTATGTACCACATGATAGTGTCTGAAGAACCTGTATGACACATTACCCCCTTTACTATAGTTAGAGTGCTTGGTTCAGTTGGAGAAGGAATGCTTAACTGTATTAGTTATTTCCATATGTTTAGGTATTTTCCTTTTGTCTTTTGAACCTCAACTATTGAAGTTAAGGCTTCTTTTTCTTCTTGCTAAGATTACTTATGATCTTTGTTTTGCTAATTAATCTCCTCAGAGGTTTGGATATTTCATTAGTCTTTTCACAATTCATTGTTCTCCTTTGGCTGTTTATTACATGCTTCATCTTTAATAGCCTCTGCTCTTAGCTTTAACTTTGTCCTTCATTCTACATTTTGGGGTTCATCTCCTTGTTGGCTTCCTTACAGTAGAGCTCAGGTTGTACTTTTAATTCACCAATAAAATTTGCTTATTTTCTAACACAGAATTTTATTTCCAAATAATATACTAAGTCCTATATTGGTTGTATATTTTTAAACATATTTGCTTTTGTTTCTGTTTCATTTTGTTTGCAGTAGTCTCGTGTAGACCAGGCTGGTCTGGAATACAAAATGCTGCTGAGAACGACCTTGAAGTCCTGCTCCTCCTGCCTCCACCTCTCCAATGCCTGTATCCTTGGTGTGCACCACACCCAGCACCTGCTCAAGTATTTTTTACTTCTATTCTTCAGCTTTCTTTGTGCTGTGCCTGTTTTTTAACTTGAAAATTTATAAATTTTTAAAAGATGATTTTCTCACTTAAAATGCATATGCATTCTACGCAATGAATATGACTTTGTGGTATTCAAATGTTTAAATCTGCTGAGATTTGGTTTTAAGACAAGGAGAGAGTGAATAGGACAGTTGAGGTCTGGTGTAGAAACAGTACGCAAAGGGAAGAGACATAATGAAACAAAATCACCAGGTACAGCAAGTACGGGTCTAGTGTGCTTAGAAATACACAGGAAGCAAAAGCAAGGCTGGAGACAGAAATGGCCAGGAGAAAGACACATTCCTCTCTAAGAGGAGAGGACCAAGCAACTCCGGTTGAATGTGATGAGGAGTTAGCAGGGTCACCAATGGATAATGTGCAAAGAAATGCTGAAAACTAGTTCAATTCAGCTTGAAAGTGGAAATGATAACCTTTCTGATTTCTGTAAATGATAACTTTTCTAATATTTATGGGATGATAATTAGGAAAATGAAAGTCATTAAGACTAGAAGGTTCAGAATATTCAGATTTTTATTTTTGAGTTTATTTTTTTTTATGTGCATGTGTCTGTATGTGCACAATGTACATGTAGGTGCCTGTGGAAGTCAGATGAACTCTTCAGGTCCCCTGGTTATAATGCTTGTGGGCAGCCTCATGCGGATGCTAGACATTGAACCCAAGTCTTCTGTGAAAACACAAAGTATGCTTAACTACTAAGCTGCCTCTCTAGCTCTACATTCATGTGGAATTAAAAGTGACAACAATTTAAAGGTCAAAAAGAAGTATCATCGCAAGAAATTTGCTATTCAGTCTTTTTATTAAGTCTTTAACAGAGGGTCTGCAAGATAGCTCGATAATGAAGGGTTCTTGCTGCCAAGCCAGACAACCAGAGTTCAATCCTCAGAACCCAGTGGAAGGAAAGAAATGACCCCTGCAAGTTGTGCAAAGGGCTTGGCATATGCATATACACACATGTGTATGTGTTCTGTACATACACAAATAAACGAATAAATAAATAAATAAATAATAAATAAACGCAATTTTTTTGTATAATTGGATATACAGAAAAGTATATCCACACCATGTGGTAGGCAAAGAGATTCAGAACGCATCCTGAATGCATTTTTCAACAACCTTCTTGAATACTTAATAATTTCCATCTTCACTAAATCGCAGCAAAAATATAAAAATCTCCTCACAGATAGAGCGCTGAGGCTACATACAGTGATTCCAAAATTTCTTTAGCCTTGTACCTAAAGGCCAAATATTAAACACTCATGGTTGTACACAATAACATTCCTAACTCTGAACTTCTAAAAGCACATTGCAAACACTGAAAATATCAGCAAAACGTTCAGAACCGGAGGGAGGCACAGCCAACCTAAGGATGATAGTTGTGTGGAGGGCTATGATCAACACAAGCTGATCTGGGGGCGAGGCACAGAGAAGAGAGAGAGCCGGTCAGCAGCCTTTAGACCCCACAGTCAGGTATTTATGCCAAGGCCAAGAATTCTCTCTGTAGATACCAAACAATTATTACGCGCAACAATAAATCTGGAAGGCACATTAGACTTGGCAAAGCAATTTAGTGTATTCCAAGAACGTCTTGAGTCTCATGAGTTTATTTTAGTACTTAATGTTTAAAGGTGGCTTATGTAGAGGGAGCTTAAGAATTTTATTTTTTGTTTTTTGTATATTAGCTGTACAGAACTTAGTATCAGTAACCTAAAATAAAAAAAGAACTGTTTTTCTCAACCTTCTATTTTTAAAACCTAATATGGAAATTCCTATGATATTAAAACAATACAAAAGCAATCTAGAAATTGACTACTTTCTAACTTGTTATTATACACATTGCCATTTTCAGCACAAGAACCGTGTTGACAGAATTTTGGCTCTCAGACACTTAAAATGGACCTCTATATTAAAGATAAATTTCTATTACTAAGAAACTTCAAAACTTTTTATCCTATTTTAGTGTTCTGACATCACATCTAACTCTAAAGCATGAAAGCAATTTTGAGAAAACAATCAGTGTATCTAGAGACAAGGCTATCATGCATTTGACGTACTCTGAGTTATGCCTCTACTATTTTTGTTATGTGAAATACTTACGTTCACTGGACTAGGTCTACCAAGCTCCTAGAGAGCCACATGAACCGGTGAGACGCAGGGATTAACTGGAGGAAGTGTGAAGCCACTGAAGAATGCTAATTGACATCATTTCATTTATATGTGTACACTTCCTACTGAGACCTGAAGAAGATACTGGAAGGCACAAAATAACATGGATTCAGGAGCAGGCAACTGAGTAAGACGATGACTTCGGATGTGGGCAGCAGCACTTAACAGACACCTTGGCAACTGTGGCTAGAGGTGGTATCGCTGGGGCTTCCTAAGCGGCTAGGAGGGACAGGGAGGAACTGGGAAGGCCTGCCAATGTTTCTTTTAGTAACTGGGCAATGGGGTGTTTCCCTTCACCATAGTCTTGGGTGTCTCGGAGAAAAATGAGTTTTAGACGAGAGAATCAGCACACATATTTGAAAGAGATACATGTAGCTAAGTCCAATGTGGTGTAGAGCACACAACTCAGAGTAAGGTGCTCTGGGCAGGAGGAGGAAATAGATTCTTAGCATAAAAATAGTTACTGCCATTTATGGCCCATAAGTGAACAGGCCCCATTTCATTTGATCTCATAAGCTAAGGAGGGCAAGTTCTGATTAGCATTTGGATGGGAGACAGTTATGGCCCCATGAGTAGGCCAGCTGCCTGTGAGGCATAGACAGAAGTAAAAAACTGGGCCACAGGGAACCCCAGGCACCTCCTGGTCTGTACTCAGGGGGACACTTAGGACAGAGCTACCTCTGTGGCTGATGCTATAGAGTGTGGCAGAAAGTCCTTCTCTCTATCCTGGAGACCAAACATTGGCAGTCGGGTAGAGTCCTGGCAACTGCTTAGCAAGCCTTGGAAGGGAGTTTTCACAAGCAGGGCTTGGAACTTCAAAGACGAAACAATAATTTGAGTTCAAATGGGGTGAAAATATAAACCGCAACCCTACAGTCAGCGTGTGTCCTCTGCTATCGGTGTGCTATGGGCTTCCTCCATACTTGAGGAGAGCTTGGGGAAGGTCCAGGCACATGCAAGCCAATGGCATCAGTGAGGTAGGACACTGGCTTGCAAGAGGCCTGACACTGCTGTAGATATCAGGACTGTGTGCTATGCCCCAAGTTTGTTCCCTAAAGAACTCATGAGAGGAAAAGAGCAGTGTAAACAGACTGTAAAGCATGTTCTATGTAGTATGTACTATGAATCATGTGTACAGGGGTAAGAAATGCCATGGGTGGGAACTGAGGCTCACGAGGAGGCCTTCTGGAATGACTGACCTCCAAAAATGGGTCATCTGGACAGATTCGCTTCAGAGGAAAGGAAAGAAGACAATTTCTCTTAAGGAGGGCAGGACGGAAGTAGCAACAGAGGCAACTTGGGTGGGAACGGAAGCACTTTCAATTTATAGAGTGTGATGGGGGATTAAGAGAAGTGGGAGGAACTTTGGAGCCCAAATCTGAAGGGTTCTGAATGCCATAAGAAAAAAGACTAATGCATTGTCCTGTGTGGATGGAGATGCAGAACTTTTCAGAAGCTCAAATGGAAAGCCATGTGGGGTGTGTGTTTTAAATCAGCTGTCCTCACAGCTATGTGCAATGGTTTTGAAAACTGAATAAAGCCAAGAGGGGGTGATTCCATGGCTGCTTCAGTAGTTCAGTGAAGGATAAATGGAACTTAAAATATGGTCAATGGGGTTAAGGAAGCACTGATGAAAGAAATACATGGAAACTGAATTGGGGATGGCCAATAGAGAGACAGCTTAATGTGGAGATGAAGAGATTGTGAAAACCAGGAGATGCAGTAGTGACAAGAATTCATAAGAAAGATAATGGGTTCAACTTTGGATCTGCTCAGTTTGAAGTTCATGGGTGTCCAGCAGACAAACCAAGACTGAGTCCCAGACTTGGTGGAAGGATTTGAATCAGACGTATCATTGTTACTTAAAGTTGGCTTCATCAGGGAGCTGGGGAGATGGTTCAATGGATCAAGGGCTTTCTGTACAAGCATGAGGACCTGAGTTTGGATCCCCAGAACCTACATAAAAAGCTTGCATGGTGGTGCACACCAGTAACTGGTGAGCACTAGACTCAGATAGGGTGCCACTTCAAAAGATAAGGTGTAAACTCTGTCCGCCACACAGACCCATAGCAGTGTGCACACCTATATGCACATGTGGACACAAACACATACAATATGTACCTACCCACAATAAACAGACAAACAAATGAATTGATGCCATCTTCTTTGAGATATAAGTCTAATAGAAAGGAATGCACTAATTTTACATCCAATGAGTATTGACAAAAACATACAGGCACATAAACAAAACTATAATCAAACTGTAGCACATTCCTGTCAGTTCTCCGAGGACCCCCTGGTTCCTGGAGGCTGAATTTGGAGAGTCATCAGTACAGTGTGGTAGTTGTAGCAATGGGAATGGCTGAGGCCTCAGGAAGGGAGCATGCAAAGTCAGAACAGCAATGAAAACAAGGACTCATGGGAGATGGGTGCTTCAGAGAAAAAGCCAACAGCCACCTGTAACAAGAACTTAGTACCATTAAGAACTAAGCCACCAGGAGAGAACACGGGTCAGTTGTCCAGTGGCAGATGCAGACGATCCTTCACAGTGAGGAGACATGACTGAGGACAGAGAAAAGCTCAGAAACACTGCCTGCATCCAGTGATAAATGACTGAGCATAGAAGGCATCTGTAAAAAGGTGCCTGGAACTGCAAAAACAAGAAACGTAGCTGGATGTTATGGCACAGGTCTGTAAATCCTGTGCTCAGCATGTATAAGGGAGGGACAGCACTTCTAGAACAGTCTGCTACATAGTAAATTTGAGGCCAGCATTGGGTTACATGACATGCCATCTCAACAAGAAACAAACAGTATCATCCTGAACCTGAATCTGGAGTTGGAATACAGATATGAACTTTCTTGGCTGCCACGTACTTGCTTTGTGATCTTAGAGTATTTCAATTCATATACGTCTGGTTGCTTATCTCTAACACACAGTGGGTACATCAGATGACCTTTATTGCCCCTTCTGATGACAATGAAGGCCCTTGCAAGAGTAATTTCAAAACTCTGGTAGGAATCGTGTGAGTTGAAATGATCCATGGGAGAAACCTACAAACCATCCTGGAAAACAAAACAAAACAAGAACCACCAGAGGCAGAAGGACACCACAGACACCACGTTCTGCCAACATCTACCGAAGAACTTTAAAGTCATGTGACAGCATTCTGAGGTGCACATGGGGCTTCCAGGCCATCACAGTGAACCCAGAGGAGCTAGTGTATATTCACATTGCAAATGTCAGGAACTCTGCAAGGCACCTCTGTTTGTAGTTAAAGCTAGACAGCTAGTGTCCCTGAACCTGGTAGGCAATATGTAAGTTTATATCATAGTTGAACCTTGAAGAGCACCAAGGATGAGGCTTCCCTCAAGTACTGTAGTCCAAAGTCTCCTGGAAAATGTAGATAAGCAATCACGGGAGCAAACCACCAGAAAACAGTGTTTCACAAATTCAGAAGACACTAAACAAAAGGAGATGGGTTCCAATTCACTTCCAGGTATCACCATCACACGACAGGTGCCTACAGTTAGACGTCTTCGAGTGCCACACACCTTGTCTTGCATCCATTTGGGGGACTGTATGGTATGGAATCTCCAGATGTATGTATAAATCCGTTCAATTATGTAATCTAGTATCAATCAAATGATAGCCCCTCCAGTCTCTGACATACGCACATGAGTGGCTCCCAGACCCCTGTGTGATCACAAGTCACCATTCAGAAAGTCTGAATCTCGAAAAAGTACATGTGTCTGGGCTCTCCTGTCCCCTGTCGCTGTTGTCTCCCTCTCTCTTTTGATGCCTCTGTGAGAGAAGGTGGGAATAGCACCCTTGCTGCAGAGGCCTTCAGCCAACCTAAGGCAGCTGAGGCAATAGTCCCAGGACTCACATGTCATTTGTGATAAAATTCATTCCCAAATGACACACCTTTTGGCTTTTGGCAAACACCTTCTTTTCAACCTGGTGTGCCAAAAAATAATTACACATCACTTATAATGAGAAATCACAAACCTAACATGCCTAACCAAGGATGAAAAAAAACCAAAATGAGCACTTATAATAATTTATTCCCACTAGCATGCTATATATTTGTAGGAGTTTTTAAAATAGAAACTTGTATGTATGTTTAGACTTTTTTTTTCTGTCAGTTCAAATAATACTATGGATATTTCTCATTTGAGAGAGTAGTCCATACAACTCTATGAATGAAATAGAATAATGAACTTAAAATGGCAATAGAAATGATGATGAACATATTTAAAAAAAAAGACACTCTGCTGGATATGACAAAAGGGAATATGAAGCAAATCCTACCATCAGGTCAATTAAGGCCATCTCTACAAGCTTTTTAAAATAAGTTTTCCAAAGGAGATAACTTACTTCACAAAAAGTTATTTTGACTGCTGATAGCAAAGTACTTTAAAAAATTATTGTGGATACATGCATTTTAAAAATATTTTAATTCTTTATGAAAGTGTAGACTAGAAGGAACCTTTCTTGCTATCATTACTGCTTCAGAACTAATTATGAGATGGGCATGATTTAAGGAGAAGTTTTCTGGTGGGAGACTAGCTCAGTGAGAGGGTGCTAGACTCAGGAGCACAAGGCCCTGGAAAAATGGAGGCCAAGCATGTTTTCCAGACAAGTAACTAACTAAATTAACATGTACACCTTTTTCATATGTCTGCTTTCATTTTGTAAGCATTCCACTTCAAGTAGAACAAACGAATAGTGCAACTTATAAATATCAGAAGTAGATACCATGAATGCATAAGTAAAAGCAGGCATGGAGTTTTCAGGAGCAATCTACTAAGAAGCAAAGTGTCCAGTTCTGATTATAAACACACGTTAATGCAGCCATTCTAACCCATCCCTTCAGCTGCTTAAGTCAACCGTGGATACCCAAACTCCTACAAAAAAAGAGATGAACAACCCTCTTGAATGCTTATTCTGCAAGTTTTTTTTTAAATCTTAAACTTTGTGTGTGTGTGGTATACACACGTGCGTGGGTGTGAGTGCCTGTGCATGTTTGTGGGGGGGGGTAAGGTTTACAGTGGGTGTCTGCCTCCCTTCTACCACCTTATACTTTGAGACAGGCCTCTCTCCGGACCTGGAGCGCATGTTCCAGCTATGCTCGCTGACGGGTAAGCCCAGGACCCTTCTCTCCCCATCTCTCTCAGCACTGCTGCATCTGGCTCTGGCTCCTACAGGTTTCTGGGTATCTCAACAAGGTTCTCATGCTTGCACAGCAAACACTTTACCCGAGCACAGCAGACCCTTATTCTGCAACATTTAAAAACCTAAGACATCTTAGGGACAGTCTAGAAATTCTAATATGGCCCTTCCTGTACAGTTTTTGGATTTACCTAACTTCTGTTATTCTATTGCTTTAGTAATGATACTGTGGCTAAGCAAGAAATATCCTTCTCTAATGAGAATCAAAATATGTCTGCAGTGTACTTTCAGGTGGCTCAGGTTGATTTTTTAAAAGGTAAAGGGAAGAAGAAAGAGGAGAAGAAAGGTGTTAGGGAATTAGAGAGGAAGAGAATGCTCTAATCTGGTAAACTGCACAAGCACACACACACACACACACACGCACACATGCACACACACACTGATTATGCTATCTCTTTAATGTTTATACACATTCAAATACTTTTGAAATAAGGTTTTGGGGAAAAAACAATTTCATACAATTCTAAGTACCTGTTGTTTAGGGACTGCTGGATGGCTTGTGACAGACACCTAAGCTGGGAACCACCACCCCACTATGCTCTCCCAGCTCTCCCCATCAGTCAGAAAGGATTTCATTTATTCAAATGAGAGGGAAGTGCAGATTTACTCAGGCAGGGGAGATGGGAGAACAGCTTCAAAGTTTGGGAGTCTGCCTGTCACACAGATGCCACATTGGGTGAGGATGGGCTCTGTGTTGCCTGTTCTGTTCTCCCCTACTGGCTGCCTGATGGCTATCTGTGGGGAGATGCTGGGAGCCCTCCAGAGAGTTCGAGTGCAAAGACAAGATAAGGAATGTGCAGGAACCCCACGTGGAAGGGACAAGGATCTCCCTGGGGTTTTCATTTGGATGGATCTCCAGATAGGAGCAGGTAGGAAAGTGGAGCTGACAAGGCCGCAAGGGATGATATTCCACAAGGCCCTCCTCTGTCTGGCTCTGCGGAATGATGGTTTATAAAACTACAATTGCATTGTTAATGAGTGTGTTTCTCACACTCATTGTGGCAAAGGAAACATGTAGATGCGGCACACTAAAACTGGGGAGGAGGAAGATAAACATTAATTTTGGAACCCAGAGAACACAGGCTCAGAGATGGTGTCTTTAAGGAGATAAATGTGTGTGCTTTGAAAAACTCCTGTTGTGCAAAAGTATTTTCCCCACTACCCAGAAGACAAAGAAAAGCAGTGAGTATCGACAATATGGTACTAAAAAGAGATCCCTACCTAATTTGTTACCCGCCAATATATATATTCTTTTTAATTGACTCCAAGCCAGGAAGTTGGCTCCACACTAGTTCACTCGTGTGTCATTATCTCTTTGCCATACACACAAGTCATAGCTGGGGACGTCACTGTGAGGAGAAGCTACTCTGAGATTCCAGATCTCAGTGGGATTGGCATGAGAGCCAGTCTCTTCAGTCAAAGAGAAGACAATGTCCTAGGGAGACTGGAATTAGTCCTATTTTGCACCATTCAAGCCAAAATGCTACTTATCAGGAACCAAGTAATTGCTTGCTAACGGCTATAGGGAGAAAAACATTGCATTTCAAACTACACATCTCTTAGCATATGTGACAATAGTAGACAGAGCCGTGAGAAGGTCGACCCTGAAGTGGGATAGTTTCTGAAGGAGGGAAAATAGCAAATGTGAGAAAGGTGAGTTACCTCATCTGACTGGGAGGGGCTGATTCTGGGCATGGGCGACACTTGGGGCGTTTTCAACTGTGTGCTGTTGCCGTCTGGTACGAGCTCCCGATGCACCGTCTGGATGTGGTTCTGGAGTTCGCTTTCAGACTCAAACTTGACATTGCAGCTTGAACAGCGCGTCTTCAATCCCCCTGCCTTGCCTTTGCCCTCCATGGCACTCAGATTCTCGTTCTGGCCCAAGCCTGGTCTGCTGGTGCCAGGAGGGAGACTGAGGCCCGGGCTACTGCTCTTACTGAGATTCACGCAGCCAGCACACAGACCATATGGCAGGCCGTTGATGTCAAGTTTCACCAGATCTTGCTTGGAACGGAACTCTTTGAGGCAAGATGCGCACTTGTACAGTTTCTGAATGTGCTGGCCACGCCCGGTGGTCTGCACAGTGGACCCATTCCCCGTCTTCTGCATGTGGAAGGTCCCATGGATTTTGAGTTCCAAGGTAGAGGTCACAGTCTGCATGCACACCACACAGCGGAACCCAGTCAGGGAATTCCTTAGGTCAGGGTGCATCTGGCAGTGCTCTAAAAACTCCTCTTCGCTCTGCAGAGGCATCTTGCAAATTCGACAGTTTCCAGTATCCAGGCTCTTGCTATGCGTGACTTTGTGTTCAGTGAGAGTTAAAAGGGAAGGGAAGCGCTCTCCACAGATAGGGCACATGTAGTGTTTGACGGGGCCTAGGTGAGTCTGCATGTGTTCACGGAGCCCGTTTTCAGAGAAGAAGGTTCGAGAGCAAACGTTGCACTTGTAATTCCCTTTAATGAGCTCCGCTTTCTTTTTCACGATAGCACTCTCTCCGGGTCTGATGTTGTGGTCTCGGAGCTGGTGGTTCTGCAGCAGCGTTTCCATGGTGTAGGCTGCCCCACAAATGTCACAGCCATACATAGGTTCAGAGCTGTCCACGTCCTCCTCACTCCCATCGTGACTGTTATGGGACTCCTGGCTGTTGGTGAGCAAGGTCTGCAGCTCTGCCTCCTCCTTCTGCACTTGCTCCGAGGCCCCATTTGTGCCACAGTTGGGGGTCTTGGTTTCAAACACGCAGTGCTTCTCCCTCAGGTGCTTCTCCAGCAGGATGACAGCATGGAAGGCCTTGCTGCAGAATCTGCAGTTGTACTTCTTGCTGTGAGTGGTAATATGGCACTGGAGCTCCACTTCGGTGCCGAAGGACTCACCACAGAAGATGCACTTGTGTACCTTGCCCTGGTTCTCCAAATGGTTGTGCTTCACGTGCAGCTGCAGGTCGGTCTCATTGCGGAAGTCCCAGTTGCAGGATGTGCAGCGGTAGACCTTCTTTTCATTGCTGTGTTTCACGGCCAAGTGCAGCTGGATGGAGACCTTCGAATCGAACACTTCCTGGCAGAGGGTGCAGCGGAAGAAGACAAAGGTGTGCATGTCCAGCAAGTGCTTCTGGAGGTCATCCACTGAGGTGAACTGCTTGTCACAGCTCTCACAGATGTAGTAGGTTGAGGTGATCATGAAGTGGATGGTCACATGCTTCAGCAAGGACTCCTGGTTGGGGAATTCTTTGTTACACTGAGGGCAGGTCAGTTTCGGCAGCACGGTGTCCAAATGGGTTTTGAGGTGAGTCTGAAAGCTGTCTAGGGATGTGTACTTAGCACCACACTGATTACAGATGTATTCTCCAGCAGGACGGGCAGGGCCGCCTCCTACTGCCTGCATCATCTTAAGAGATGTCTGCTCTATGGCCACAGGAGACAAGGGGCTCAAGGCCCGGGATTTTTTCCCATTGTGAATATAATTCAGGGCCAAGGGAATATTTTTATGATTCTCTTTAATATGCTTATTGAGTTTAAGAACACTGTTGAATATTGGTGAATTCGTACAATAGGAACAGGAGTAGACTTCAACTACAGGTTCTTTTGGAGTCCCCAGCACAGGAGACCCAAACCGGGAGCCACTGAGGTCACAATGGACCTGTCTTATATGCTCTTCAAGGGAAGAGTCAGTGAGAAACCCCATGTAACAATGGGGACAAAAGAATGCATTGCTGTCCTTGGCTGCGGGGTTGGCAAACCCGTGAGAACATCGGATGTGCTCCTGAAGGGTGTTGAGGTCATTGACAACTTCAGAACAGAAGTTGCACTGGTAAACGATGGCAGGCATGGCCGAAACAATCAGGCCTGGGTCCTGAGCTTCATGCACTTGCTTAAGATGTTCATTTAGGTTATATAGTGAAGGCAAGACCTCCAAGCAATACTGACAGATATGGGCCTGCTCTGGCTTATCTAAATGCATAGTTTTCAAGTGAATCTGCAGAACCGCAAGACTCGAAAATAACTGCTTGTTGCAGTAAATGCAGCTGTAGGTGACTTTTGCTTGTTTACTTGAGGGGCCGGTCATGTCGGAGGTCTGCTGTGCAGCTCGCTTCCTCCCTCGGCTCTTTGGAATTGGTGGCGCGGCCTCCACCATGGTTGAGCTGTCCACTGAAAGGTTGGAATCTGGAGTCGTGCTGGACACGGAGGTGTATCCCACAGTGACCAGGGAAGGGCTGTTGCTGTGATTGCAGGACTCCGGTTGCTGGTGACTGTCCATGTGGCTATATAGCTCCTCAACGGTGAGGAAGCTCTCTGAGCAGATGCTACAGGAATTCTTCTTTTCGCCGCCATGTACCTGCTCTATGTGGTTCATGAGGGAGGTCTCCTCCATGAACAGCTCGTGGCAGTACACACACTGGAGGGCCGCACGGTCCTCGTTTGGGGAGCACTCGGGGTGGCACTCTGCAATGTGCTTTTGGAGGTCCTCTGGGAAGTCAAAGCCTTCCTCACACTGGCTGCATTTCTGAGTGTCCTTCATCTTCCAGTCCTCCATCCTGGAGCCAGACTGGGAGCCGTCCTTGTTCCGCTCATGAACCTGCATATGTCCGTGCAAGGAACTAGAGGACAGGAACCCACGGCGACAAATGGCACATTTATATGGCTTGTTGGACGTGTGAGTCTTTAAGTGGATCTTCAGATGATCACTTCGGGAGAACGCCGCGTCGCATTCGCTGCAGTGGTACTTCTTGTCCCCGGTGTGGAGCTTTATGTGGCGGTCACGGCTCCGCTTGTGTTTGAACAGCCGACTGCAGTAGGTGCATTTGAAGGGCAGCTTGTCACTGTGGCTCTGCTCATGGTGCTTTAGGTAGCTGAGGCGGCTAAATGACTTGTCACAGAACTGGCACGGGTACGGCAGTCCAGGGCCACCCTCTTCCTCTCCGAAATCACAGCCCTCTCCATGGCTGGGGGAAGTCTGGTCCTTACTGGAAGGCGAGGAGGCTGGCCAGGAGCAGGTGGGGTCGTCCTCGACATCAACTCCATCTGCAATGAGAGGCAGCGAGACATATTATACACGTGCACATACTCAGGTCATCCTGAACCTTTCAGGGGGAACAGCGAAGGAGGAGTTGAGCGTTCGAGTGAGACAGTTTTAAATCTGAGCCCCAAGCTTTTATTCGTCATTTACTTTTTTGCTGGTTTGTAAAATATAAAAAGATATTAAATAGTTCTATGTCTAAATTACCCCTTTATTACTTTTTATCATTTTTTTCCTTGGAAGTGAGGCATATATTACACATTGACAATTTTATTAAAGTGCAGATTTTAATATATTTAATGTTTCTTTTGTATTCATTCTAAAATGATTTGCATATCCAGTGAGCACGTGAAGAAGCAAATGAAAAGAGGAAATATTACAGGAGTGATTTAAAATTAATGCAGTCAACCCAGATGTCTAATATTTAATAAAAATTTCCCTCTGCATTTTGCTTGTTTTTCTATAAAAAGGCAATTCTGAAGACCACAAGTCTTTTATAGGGTTCTTATTGATACAGACCTTATTGCTTTCAGCAAAAAAATATTAAAAAGTAAGCACATGAAAGGAGACAGAAAACACAATAATAATTATGTCTTGTGTAATGAAAGACAACCAGGTTTTCTTCAATAACTGAAAGATTCAGAAACCATAGGCCAAAAAATGGATTATTAAATGTTAGAAAGCACTGCTAGATATTACATGTAGCTAGGATCAGCCAGGATCAAGAAAAAAAATTGAGAGTTTCAGGAGGACCAGATTGTAATCGTGTACTTTGTTGGAAAAGTTCAAGAGGTGGCCCACCATTTCTTCCTTTTGTACAAAGCATCAGCGGCCTGGACTTCCTTAGCTAAACAGGACCCGCACTTTGAGGTGAACAGAGACAAAGCAACTTGTGAAAAACTGGAAACAGGAAAAGTGATACATGATTATGGTAAATGCTGAAAGATTTATGTGCAACAAAGAGAAGACAAACAAGACTGCCGGCCAGATACAAGCTTAGCACGTTATTCGCAAAGGAGCTCTACCCCAGGTTTAGGTGGTGTGTTTGGTTACATGGTGTTCCCCTTTTCTTCCTGCTGCTTCCCTAACACCCAAGTAAAAAATATGACATTTTCAAAATGGGCTGTAAAAACTGTTTTCCTTTTTATAGTAATGTCTCATTTAAGGTCAAAAGAAGTTTTAAAAGTGTTCAAAATCCAAAAGATAATATTTTTCAAAGATACAGAAAACTAAAGATAATAGGGTATAATAGGGTAGAGCTGGGAGAATGAGTGACAGCATTTCTGTTAGAAATGTAGGATCAATGAGAATATTCTGTAAGTCATCGATGAGAAAGTTAAATGCTTCATCACTAAGGCTCACACACAGCCAACACGATGAATACAAAAGCAGAAACCGGTGTGCTTTATGAAACAAATTCCACGTCTGCTTTCTTTAAGGTAACAAGATTTTACTAGATTGTCAGCCTCTTCCTTATCCACAGGAAACAGATGAGGATCGCTCCTTTCCTGCATGGAGAAACTGATGACAAGGCCATCTCACTATCGATGCCAGATGGCAGCCCTCTCACCCTGAGAAAACAACCAAACACCATTCCTGGATCCCTGCCCGCTGCAACAAAGCAAGTTGAAAAGCTCATGATTCTGCCTCCTCATTTATATGGCTCCATAGCCCCTCATGCTTCCAGCATGATAGTAGCAGGTATGACTTATATGCAAAGTAGACACATCAAACACATATGCATAGAAACTCAATTCAAGACACAGAGCATGTGGAAGCAATTAAAAAAAAAAAACTAAACCAAAAGGCAAACACATAAGAAAAACAGATCCAGATGACAACAACAAGAACAATCGAATAACACCATAGTTTCCTCTTTAAGGGTAAGTACACCTGGTACTCCTGAAATAACCCAAATTTTCTATATATTCTTTCAGTTGAAAACATCAATAAGTTTACTTAGCATTCTAGGTTCCAAATCCTGCCATATTTCACATTTAAATCCCGCTGCTTTATTTTAAAATATTTTCAAACACATCATCTCATTTGCACATTTGGAGAAAACAGTGAATAAGCATTTGCTGTGCTTCCAGATTGGTAAGAAAGGAACTAGCGAGCCTGGAATTCTAGCAAGCCAATTTATCGTTAAATCCTAGACTATGTCTGGGTGTGATGTATCATTACTATAGATGCATGAATAACTGTGTAGCAAAAGGCTATTGTAAAAATAAAGTGTACAATCCCTGATACCAGATATGTATAAAAAATTGTGAAGCAACGAGCCATTATTTCAGGGGAGGTGGGGGTTACAATCCTTGACACCGTGTTTAAATCAGGTTCTTGTCTGGGGTCTATGCTTGACTCCACCTCTTCTGTAAGTGTTCTCTCAAGCTTGAAATCTCATTAACATGTTAAGGGTGATAAACTTAGGATCAAGTTTTTCGACTGGGATTCTGAGCACTAGAAAGCTTTTCTGCACTGCTTCGTCCCTGCCTCTTGTCGCTGTCTGTAGCCGAAGTACATAACAATCACCTACAAAATTCATACAGCTCAGAGCAAGGGAGACAGTGGGCTGAGCAGGGGGAAAGTTGGAGCCATGAGTGCTATTTTTCAAGGAGGAAGGGATGGAGGGGAGGAACGAATATGAGAATGAAGGCTGCTTCTCCAAAAGGTTGATTTATTCTTTAAAATCAAGAATGCAAAGGGTCCACTGGCCAGTACTCTAAGTGTAGGAACAGGACACTAGAACTACACACCACAGGGTTCAGTCCATGTGCTAATGGTGTCCTGTCCTCTCAAGACTTGCTTGGTGGGCTGTGTCTGCCACTCTATCTCTGAGGTCTACCTGATTTTTCCAGAACTGCCTATCCTTGTTAACTTAAGCAATGCAAAGGAATGCTTCAATTGCCAGTAAATATCTAAAGAAGCACAAATTCATTTTCTGATACATGGAAAAAACTATGGTGGATTCTTTCAACTCCAGATTCAGAATCAACTTGAACTGACCCGCCTTTGCCACTTACCATATCTCTCTGTGTTCTGGTGACTTACATGCATTTCAAGATGAGGTACTTTGAGTGTGCTATTAAGTTTTAGATTTTGGAACCAGTCACTTCACACTCCTTGACTGTCAGAAAGCTAAGGCAAGATCTTACAGTAGGGGAAAAAAATATAGTTTTCTGGGAACCCACTTTGTGGCCTAAAAGGCTATTTAAAGATGCGAATGTGTGCGCATAGTTAGTGCAGATGTTTTCCTACAGCGATCGCACTTGTTGAGTTTCACCATTTCCATGAAGCACATTAAAACAAGTGTGTGAACACTCTGAGATGAAAGTCTCCGGTACTCCTGAGACTTTCCGTGGAAAGTAAAGCCGCCTGACTTTTCTCCAAGCAGACAGGAATGCCCATGATTCAGCAGCCTGAGTAAATAAAAGAGGTCCTTATTTCCTAATTTTGCTGGCTGGCCACACTGCAGTGGCCTCTGAGCAGCTGCCAAAGGGGATGTAGAACTGGAGCTACACCCAGCCGCTGAAGGCCTGTCTTTGTTAGCCAGCCAGGCTTTCCCGACCATCTTCTGGCATTGAAATGGCCATATCCTGCAAGGAAGACCTCCATCTCAGGCACAATGACTCTCCAGTCTGTCTGAAAGGATAGAATACCAGATTCTGCCCGGTCTGCGTTGGAGGAGGACAGCTGGAAACTCCGTTAGCAGCAGAACAACACCTGTTCGGTCATATTATAAGCAAAAGTGCTAACCAGCTTACCAACAGAACAGTGAAGGCAGGCTCCGACTTAAACCATGGCAAAAAGCACCAGAACACAAAGTGTCTTTGTGATGTCGGCCTTCAGTCCCTTACACGCCAGCCTGGGAGCAGCAAGCGAAGCTGCAGGTGATTTTTATCCCAGCTATTGCAGATGGAGCCACAGGAGCCACAGGCGTGTTTGGCAGGACCACTTTGTTATCTAAAGGAGCAAGATAGTCTGAGTTTATGGCCCGCCATTGTGGAAGAGAAGCGCTGAAGGTCCCAGATACTGTTTGCCTTCCAAGTCTAGAAAGGGCAGCCAGAAATAAAAATAATGCCCCCAAATAAGGAGGATGATGATCTGATCATGAGACTTAGGAGTGTGGCCCCGTCTTGGTGTCAGGCCCGTGCTTCTGAGGCCAGGAGCCAAGCCTGTCCAGGTCAATTCCAATAATAATGGGCAGTGTGGAATTATTAAGACAAAACTAAAGTTACAGAACACACTGAATCACTTTCAATGTTAAAGAGATCAGGGAGCTGGCTAGATGGCTCACTGACTAAAGTGTCTGCAGCACAAGCCTGAGGATCTGCATTCAATCCCCATTACCACATTAATAAACAAATAAATGAATGGAGAAATAAATAAATAAAATAAGATGGCTATGCTTGGGTACACCTGTAATCCCAGTGATGGGGTTGGAGACAGAAGAGTCTGGGAGTGTGGTGGGCAACCAGGGAAACCAAATCCATGCACTTCAGTGAAAGATTGTTTTCTGTCTCAGAAAATGAGGTAGACAGCAACTGAGGAACAGTCAAGGTCAACCTGTGGCCTCCACATGTGTGCACACCCATCCCCCTGCCCCCTTCCCCGCCACACCCTACACATTAAAGAAATTACACACATCTAAGACATCTTAGAAATTAGAGCTAGCAAGTGACTTGTGTGATATCTAGCTCTTTTCAGGGCCAGGTTAGTAAGAAGCCAGCTTCCCGTCTCTCTCTAATACCTGAGATCCTTTAGAATCAGCAGAGTAATCTCAGAACAGCTCATCATGGACTCGGTATTATGGGTGTGCAAGTGCCACACCCATAAGCCAGGTTTCCTTAACACTGGTGGCTTCACACCAGCAGTTACTTTTCAAGTGTTTGGAAGGGAAGGAATACTGACAGGCCTGGTCCATCTATGCGCCAGGTGTACAACTCAGAAGGAGAGCCAGGAGTCTGGAGTTTTAGTTTGAGCTCTGTAACTGACTTGGAGAGTGACCTGGCCATGTCATTTAATCTGCCCCTACCTAAGAATTTCACCTGCAATATGAAGATAATAATTCTCACTATTTACCCTCCGGGGTGTTACAAAGATTATTTTATCACCGGCGGATGAAACGCTGCACATGCAAACAGATGGTGAAGGGTGGCATGCATTCCTGTTTCCCTTGCAAATGTCCACATATTTAGTATAAATATATTTTTCCTATTTTCTTTTCTTTAATAGAACCCCCAGAATACTAGTTCTAAAACGCAGCCCAATGGAAATCTATAATGCCTGAAGCATTCACAGTAGTGCAGACAGCCAGCAAGAAAACAAAACATGAATAGTTGACGATATCTAAAAATTAATGGGCCATAAATCCATGCTCTATTCCAAGCATTAAATTATCATACACAGGATATAATCTTGGGTCTTTAAAGAGAGGTAACCTTGGAACAAGTATATTACCATGTAATTCTGAAGCCAAGTATATAATTTTGAAATTACCTCCCTTCCCTTTAAACCGTGAGCAATACAGCCACTACATTATTTAACATCATAATAAGTTAATTTAGTAGATTATTTTTGCAAGTGTTGAGCAATAGGTCAAAACATAAGACCAAAGCCAATTTCCAGGCTTGTCCTGCTTTCTTCATTTGATTTTTTATGTCTGCCAGCAGTCTACTTCAGTGGGCATTGACTCTCCTACTGAATAGAGTTCATGTCCCTTCTGCCCCCCACCCCACCCCATTCGTCAGCTCCTGGAACTACCTTAAGACAAGCTGGGATTCCCTGAGGAAAACATACAGGTACACACCAATGCCCTTGGCTTAGGCACTATTGGAGAAGAACAGTAATTTGAAATGTGTGTTTAACACAGAGGTGACAAGGATGCTTGTGTTTCTTCCTGTGCCATCATGGCAACAATTTTTACATAATTTTTTAAAGCCACCTAGGCAAATTATGCAATGCATTTTTACAGCAATGATTTAAATTCCTAAAGGATGAGGTCATTCTAAATAAGTTATTTTTCATTCTCGAATAACTGCTTCCTTTCATTCTTGAGTGGAATGTCCATAGTTGTGGAAAACTGCAGCGTTAATAATATTTTGTGTGTGTGTGTGTGTGTGTGTGTGTGTGTGTGTGTGTGTGTTTGCTTTGTCTCTTTTTGGAATGAACTGTGTGACATTAAATTCACTCCTATATCATATAATGTATTTAATTGACTGAAAATGAATATTCTTTACAGGGTGTTCCAAAGAGAAACGTGAACATAAGAATTATTTATTATTCACAGATGCTTTAAAATTCTGTAAAATTCCAAATGGTTCTGGAAGGACCACTTAAAAGCATTAAGTTTGGTTATGGAGGGAAAGGTGGTCACCCACAGGTGACAGGAGTGGTGGGGAGAGTGGGAACTGTGAACACCCATTTGTACAGTTTTATGAGAATTTGGGTTATTTTTTCTTTTTAATTCCATTATGCCCTAATTAAAAATGTGACTGTTTTTCCCCTACCAGCCCCTTAACACTCCGGATGACCCAGTGCAGGGGATAAGACGCCATGTGGCCTTTACTCTTCTTGAGTTATCCTGGACTTTCACATGCTCACAGTGTTTGGAAGACAATTTGCATAAAGTATGTGGTAAGGACCACAATGCTCTGCTTGCTGTTGCTTAAAGTTCATCTGAACAGACGGTGCTCGATGAATTCCATCTTCCCCAGCCAAATTAAACAGCAAACAGTGCATTCTTAAGCAGTTCACAATCAGACTCCACCTCTCAAATGAGGAAAAAGCTGACACAAAACCAGTTCAAGAAAAGTCACAGTCTCACAGAAAACAAGGCGGGGTGCTGCTGAAGCCAGACAGAAGGAAAAGTAGATTCCAATTATGCTGGTTTAGGGCAGGGGTGGGGGGAGTGAGGGCTGTTTTGCTTTTCCTATCTTTTGGCTCCCTTAAAACTCTATGTCACTATCGATAAGCACCAACTTCTTGGCGTTCAGTAATAAGCAGCCGTGTGTAGCACATCTGTTCACAGCACTGGGAGTGAACGCGTTCCTCAAGCTGTTTAACATGTTTATCTTTGCTTTGATAATGACAGGCATCACGGAGTACTTCTCCCTAGTCTCTAGTCTTTTTCCCCTACTGTGTGTGGTGTGTGCGTGTGCGTGTGTGCGTGTGTGCGTGTGTGTAGGTCCACATATGTGCTTGTGAATGTGGAGGTCAGAGGTCAAACTTTAGGTGCTCTTCTCCAGGACACCATCCACTTTGTTCCACTATGAAAATTTTTGAGATAGTGTCTCCCACTGGCCTGGAACAGGTCACCTCCCTCTGCTCACCTAGTTTGGGGATTAGCAGCCCATGCTACCAGGCCCTGATTCTGAGATTCAGAGTCAGGCCCTCCTGCCTGCTTGCGAAGCACGAGCTCCACCAACTGAGCTGTAAGCCTCACCTCTTCTCTTCTGTTGTGAACTACAAGACATTGATTAGTTACTATACATTCTTGTGTTTGCATATGAGCCTTAGCACAAATAAGCAGGTATTTATTGTTTAGTTAGTTCCTTCATTTACTTAACTAAAATGTATCACACATCATGCATGCATGCATGTGTGTGTTCACATTTGATACTGGACCCTGAACCTCCCAGTTACTTAAAAAAAAAAAAAAAAGATTTCTTTGTGGATAATACCAGAAAAAATTTAGTTTACCTCACTGGTGGTCTTATAAGAAACAAATATGACATCTGAGCTAAGGTATAAAATGAATGAAATTAATGCTACCAGGAAAACCAACGCTACCTTTAACTTATAAGGGACAACGTGACAAGAGTAGAGTGGACTAAGAAATCACAATTGGCTTGTTGCTTTTTTTATGCTGAGAGTCCAATCATTTTCTGTGACTTAAATGTCTAAGTGACAAAAAAAAATTAAAAATTGAATAAAAATTCTCAAACAAAACTTCTGAATGTGACCTACAGATTTCTTGAAAGCTAATGTGCACTGATTCACCGCTTCCCAGCTGTGCACACTGGTAAGTTGTGATGAATTTAACACTGGAACAAAAGGCCCTAGATGGACTCTGCACCGGAGTCAGGAGCCACATGCCAAGTGTGAGCACTACGCTACAGTATACCATTTTGCTTTTTTAGGAAACCCGTGAGACCAATTCTACTTTGCTTCAAAATCCCTTGCTCTAGCGTGAATTATGGTCTATGGATCTTGAAAGCAACAGCTATGTCCTTCGAGGAATAGTCAGTAAGATTCATAGGGCCCCCAATGTATATTATTAGTGACACTGTGTGTGGGCAGATGCATACTTACACACATAACTGCACATGGAAACAGGAGGCCAAAATCAGGTGTTATCGCCAAGAGCCACCCATCATGTTTTCTTGTTTGTTTGTTTTTATCTTTGAGCCTGGGTTTCTCATGGCAATCTGAGGTTGACCAGGCCAGTCCCCAGGGATCCACCTGACTTGGCCTCTCCAGAGCCTGGGTTATGAGCACAAACTGCCATACCCAGCTCCTTATGTGGGTGCTTTGGTAGGACTCCGTTCCTCGTGTTTGCACAGTCAGCATTACCAACTGACTTGCCCCCCCCCCCCAGCCAATCTTCGTGATTTTTAACTTAACCACTTCACGGAAAACCTAAACTGAAGACGATTCTTTCACAGAAAGCCAAATTTGAAATGACTTCCTGAGGGATCGATGGATCTTGTAGAGTTCATGTCTCATTCTACCGAGTTAACGGTTTCTTGAAGACCCGTCATAAATCAATAGGATTTTCTAACAACAACAAAAAAAAAAAATCAAATTTTATTTCAAAGTGGCTAGCACTGACTGGTATGTCATGTTCAACTACACTTACTGAGTTCTTGTCTCAACTCCAAAGGCTGTGGTCTAAGGCTGGACACTTTGAGTCACAAGGACTTATGCGGGTACTGCAATGTGTCTGCAGCCCTGAAGTTTACCTGCGCAGTAGCCATGGCAGCAGTAAAAACCAACTTGAATTTTTGGCAGTCGAAAAAGGCCACTCTGTGTACTTCACTGCAGACAAGGCCACTGGAGAATACAAAAGTGTTGAAAGGCTAAAATTTAATTAATGAACAATTAGCACCCCCTGTGGATTCATTGTGCAGTAAAGTGATAAATAGGGTTTGTTAATGTAGAAAAAGCTGCTACAGAGATGGGGGTGCGTATTGCCACAGTGGTACATTTACTGTTGCAAACCAACTGATCTGCAAGTTCTCGTTTTGGCGTTCCCTTGCCTAACATGTGATAGGAATGTTTAGGATCTGCAACGATCAGTTTTAATTTTGTGAAGGCACAGACTTCACACAGTCACGGTCACTTCAACTCCAAGTGCCCTCGTTTTCTTGCATTGTATGAGGATGTTGTTACGCTACTTTGTTAAGAAGAACTTGTGATACTAAAGACGGTGATCTTGAAATTTGGTGTAAGGGTCTGCAGAAAGGCCAAGTGGCAAAGCATCCTCAGAGGATAGAGCTCCCACAACATCCCAACAGAATGAGAGAAACTGACATGGCAAAGGGAGTCTAGAGCCAAACAACGTAGATGAGATGCAAAGAGTTCCTTCAGTGCAAATATCCTGTATATATAAATGGCACAGGCTGCAAAGGACAGAACTGGTTCCTGAAAATAATTTCAATCAGGATATAAAAGTAGCTTTACTCTAATCCTATGCTATGAAATAACATCAGAGATTAGTGTTTTCATGGAGCTATTCTGAAAATAGGTCCTCCGATGAGCGAGATGATGGATTTTTCACAGACTCTTCTCACTTTTGGTTCAGCTCTCTCTTCCCTGGAGCCAGGACCTTAGGACAACTCGGATAGTCAAGTGTCTTCACCAGTGAAAATTACAGAACCTTGTGTGTGCATTTACTTTGCAGCGCTCAAACTCACCAACTCATCTCATTGCTTAGCTTCACTTCACTTCTGGAAACTGGCTAGAAAATCCTACATGTACACACGCTCACGAATGCACATACTGTAGGGGACACACACACACACACACACACACACACACACACACACACACACATTTCCAGTTCTCTGAAATGGTACCGTTACATCAGATACTGACAAATAAAAGCAAAAGAAAAAGAAGGAGTGGAAGTGGCGAATGGCTATTTCAGCTCTCCACGCTCCTCTCTCTAGGGACATGCTCCCTGACACTCATTCCAATGGGATAAAAGAAAGCTCTTGCCACCTTGTCTTTAAATTGCTCATTCTGAAGTATCATTGCAGCATCTATGGCTCAACATACTAAAAACAAACACTGAAGCCCTGCCACACACAGAGAACTGGAACACTGGTTCCCAGCACAGGCTCACACCTTCTCACAGGCACCTCAGAACCTGCTGGAAATGCAGATACCAGATAGCATTCTCTACTCTGCTCTGATTTTGCACGCTGGCTGCTCTGCCCTAGAACAGATTCATGGAAGTCTTTCTCTCCATATTCACACATCAAATTGAATCCCAGATCTCCCAAGAGGCAATTTTTATGGTAAGACATTGAAATTGTTATGCACCCCCAGCCTGTCACATTTGCTGTCTACTTTGGGAAGGACCTGATACTTAAGTCCTTTCTTCATCCTGTGCAGTGAGCTCTACCAAGTCACTTGCTCCCTGCAGAAGGTTGTCAGAGCCACTCTGTAAATATCTATAAGAAGACAGTAACCACTTTGAAGACATAAAACCCCAAGTACATAAAGTCTGGATGCTACTGCCTGAAGAGCAGACATCATTCAAAGTGATTGGTCACACTGCTGAGTGTGGTATTGGGCTTTTGGCCTCCATATGTACATGTACACATATGTGCATGCATTCTTTCACACAGGCACATGGACTAAAATAAACACACACACACACACACACACACACACACACACACACACACAAAGCCATGAGTCTTGCGTTAAGAAAGGGATACAGTCTGAGAATCCTTAGGCAATTCCATGTTGTTCTGGGAACATCAGAATATAATTCTACAAGCCTAGACGGTATACCTGACTAGACTCCTGAGCAACAGGACACAGCACTGCCCTAAACGCTGTTTATCCTCCAGGGAAGCATTGCTAAGGGGTACATGATCATTGTCTCATACACTTTTGTTGATGACAACTTTTAAGCTGCAGCATCAGCTAGAGGAGAAATACCAATACACTGTTAAGGGCGGTTCAGTCTTTTCAACCACTTTGACATAGAAGGTTATCCCCAAACTAAATATGAAGCAAATAAATATCTGGAGCAAAGTGAGGAAGGGGGAAGGGGGCCTTCTGTAATCAGCAATACGTTCTTGCTCCAGTCAGGAAGGACTGCTAGAACTGCTGATTAAATGCCCCCAAGTTTGGACATCTCTAGAAATTATAGATAGTTTGTCCTTTGAGCCAGCTTCTATCAATCTCCTGCCACTTCCTGATCTGCTGCTAAGTGTGGCAGGCCCTACAGTAAATTAAGCCTTCTGCTGTCAGGGTGGAGACAGAGAGGGGGTAGAGCAGGGCTTGATGGCAAATGATTTTGTATTGGTTTCATTTACATCCTGCTTAAGGATTTCTGCACAGCTCAAGGTGTCTTATCTCTGGCTACCAGGGGGTACTTAGCAGTCTGAGCAGCTAGCACATTCCCTCTCCTCCTGTCCTGTTCCCTGTGAGCTGCCTATTCTCCCCCCCCCCCATCTTATCTTATCACAGTCATCTCTCTGGGCTGAGGAGAACCCACAGTTATCAGGAGCACTGCACTCTACCCTGTTGCAAGCTGTTTGAAACAAATGATAGTTTAAGTCAAAAGGAAATCAGTTAACTTCTTCAGCACTCAGTTCAGAAATAACTCAGGGATGTCTCACCTTGGTTAGGACTGAATGCTGTGAGAAATGTCCCCTCAAAAGTCCATGCATACAGAACCACATCGGAATAGGATGACTAAGTACAAAGAAGTTGCTGTTCACAGTTGCATATTAGCTCCAGATATGATGACTGCATTCTTGCCTTTACCCAAGTGGTCAGGCAACACCCCTGGCACTTCTTGGTCATTTTTCCATGATGTGACAACAGGAGGGAGCTCTAGTAATCTACTAAGTGAACAAAAACAAAAACCAAAAAAAAAAACCAAAAAAAACCCCCAGAAACTAAAGGACAGTACAAGATGGGGCTCATCAGTCCAGATAAAAGGACTTTCCCCAGCAGTGCCCCAGTGTTAAACCTCAAGATGAACATAAATAGGAGATGACTGTTAGATGCCACAAACATTGTCTCTAAGAGTGACTCAGATATGGAGATTTCAATTTGTTAGAAATCAGATAGTATGCAAGGACGCCAGAGTTATCAAGGAACTTGAGCTTCAGTTATGAACTTCTTAACAATGGCACTCAGCCAACCATTATCCTGCTTTAAATCCCAGGTGCTTTGAAGAACACTGGATCTCTTCTCAGACCCATTAAGTCACACCCTTTGGGAGCTGGGGAGTCCACTGGGTGCAGGCAGGATTGACAACTACTATCTCAAACTTTAAGGAGTCAACCTACCAATGAGCACAAAGCGGTGTCTCTATCCAGACCACACAAAAGCAAATGTCATTAGCTGCTGGACTTCTTTCGTGTTAGGTAGGCCAGTGTTGTAGGTTTCAAATACAATGAGATTTTTGTTTTTTGTTTTTACTGGTGCAGCAAGCAATGCTGAGCACTCCAATGACTAACCCTTATCACATGTCAAAGAGCAGTATGTGAACAGTTATTAGGCACCTCATCTGTGTGTTTTATGTACCTTTCGAAAAATCTCCATTTCTCTTCTCCTCCATATCCCAGCACCCCACGGGCTCCTTTATATTAGAGATAACCCCATACTTTCACCTGCAGTGAAGGATCTCTTAATTGTCCATTATCTTAGTGTGTCAGCACAAAGGAGCAGGGACAGCATCCCCATCCAAATGGTTTCACCTCTCTCTCCTGAGAGCGATGCCCTTGTCAAGGCATTAAAGACACGAAAACCTGCTACTTATCAGAATTGTATTTGAATCGAACCACTGTCCTTGAAAACTGTAGGCAGGAGATACTATCAGACTGCACCTCGTCACAGGGTCCAGTTCCATGGTGGCTAGAACAATCTGAAAAGATACTATCCAAAGTTTGTCATGCATCCCTCAGAATAGAATTATCAGTAACAATGAAAACATGTCCAGTGTGTGTGTGTGTGTGTGTGTGTGTGTGTGTGTGTGTGTGTGTGTGTGTGTATGTGTGTGCATGCTCGCTTAAGTACAAAGAAATCCATGGTCAGGATATTCATGAATACAAAGTTAACAGTTCTAAATCAGAGGACTCCTTGTAGTGTGAATTTGTAAACCCAGTTTGGAACAAAACCCTAAAACTCTTTTAATCATACCATACCTCAATCCTCAGCAAATTTAAGTCAAGGCTATTAAAACATCACATGTATCATGGAACAATGAGGGGAGGAACTGTATGCGTCTTTAGTGATCCTACAGACAGAATCTGAATCAAGCCACATTCTAAACAGCATTAAAGACAAAAGATGAAAGTATTTGCTAGCCCAGCCAATGTGTATATGTCTTCCATATATCTGCATTTCCTTGCCACTTTTTATGTTTCTTTCTTACTCATTTTGAGCCACACTGCCTTGGAAGAAAGAATTTATGCATGCTTTTAACAAGTAAACAAGTGTACAAATTAATTCAGAGAGCAGTAATTTTGAAAATTTTCTATGTTTAATGTGCACTGCAGCTAAACTACTTTTTCTGTACAAATTAATTTACTGCACCAGTGATCGATGTTTATGTTTAGGCAATTTTATTTCTCAGTCTGGTAAAATGAGACCTAATAGTTGCAACCTGTTATGTCCAATCTGTCACTGAAATTCAAATTGCCTTTTTCCTATTATTCAAGGAGCAATTTGGAGGAATTAAAGCCATCGAAAAATGGAAGACAAACAATTCTCTGTAAAGGCTCAATGGTCTGTGTCATCAACCAAATCCAAGCCATGGTCTCTTCTGAGAGGGGACTTTCAATGTGATTTTTCTGAGTTTCTCAAACTTTCACATCTGCCAGGCCATGCAAGATGAAAGCTCAGGAAAGGCTGGGAATTTCATCCTAAAAGAACCTTCAGCCTTTTAGAGAAGCAACCAAAGACTCAGTGAGTTTGGCGTTGACCCAAAACAATAACCCAGTCACCATTCATTTCCCTATCTTCACTCCATCCTGACCTTTGCTTGTTTTACCTGTGAATGTATTCTTTCTTTCTTGCAAAATGACTTTAATTTACAGTTTTCTTTTTCACTGAGGAAATTCAATAACCTCACTGCCTGAGGTTGACAGCCTGCAGAGACAGGGGCTTTAACTGTGACTAGAGTAGGTTGTAACTTTCTGCACAAACTTTGTTTCCTTCCGTTTCCCTAACTGAACCCTCACACTATAAAGCGATGGTTCATGTTTGATCCACACTGAGTCTACGAATGACCTATCTTAGCATAAAAATACAGGAAATTACCAGTTGGAGAAACCAGTGTAAGGCCATCTTAGCACTGCCAATGGCTGATGAACATTAGAGAGGGTTAGGTGTACAAGGGAACATAAAACGACACTCAGCTTCAGATACGGCACAACATGCATTTCAACGTGTTGTCTCTAGGTTTGCATTTCCTTAAAAAAATGACCGCGAGGAATTTATTTGGTTATTGGTTTAATCAACAGTCAACGTGATGGCACTTCTGAAAAACTTAACACTCTCTCCTGCCAACTTCCATTCTACAGTCCACCTTTTCTGGCGAAATTCTCATTGGTTCTTGGTTCCTGGGAGAGTATATACCGATGTAGAACTGCTGTGCTCTGATTGGGTCACCTCACTTTTCTCTGCTGGTTACATTTCCATGGTACTGTAGCTTAGTCATTCCCACCAAACCAACTATCTCCAGGGTGCTTGATGTGGGGTTATTTTTCTTGTACTTCTGTTTGTCTGAAATAGTGAAATAGGTACATTCGATAATAATTGTGCTCTGATTTAAACCCATTCCATGACATACATGGCCTCAGCAAACGGAGCACACATTGGTGTCTAGAGAAAACCAAATTTATTTTTTTCTGGGAAAGGAAAAGAGATACGACCCACGAAGAGCTCTTTACAAACACTGACACTTAAAAGAACATCCTCTCCCCTCTCTCCTAGAGAATACAACTGACAGGGGTCATTATTGTTCAGAGCCAAACATCAGAACTCGGAATCATTCTCTACCAGCACTGGATCTGGTGCTAAAATTCCGGAAATAAGAGAGATGTATGTACCCCTTTCTTTGCTCTTCTCTTCCCCCCTCCCTCTCCCTTCTTCTCTCTCCCTGAATTCCAAGACAAACTCATTTCCTCAGAAGATTGCTTAGATCATCAAGCTGATTAATCATCTGACTTTGAGGCAGGGCTGATTAATGTGGATTATTCGTCTGATTAATATTGTTACTACATCACACATCCAAGTAGGAACCAAGTGTTCTTTTCCAAAAAGAATTTCTTTGAATTGGAATAGGTTCTAATTAACGTGTGCTGGCTTTCCTCTGTTGGGAAGACTCCACCATATGTGAAACTGAGCTTACTTGCTCTTCTTTAGCTTTCATACCAAAGAACCATGAACACTGTGCATATGGATTCCTAGCATTTTAAAGCTCAGATTGTGAGAAGAACCAGCTAGTACTCTACAGAAACACTTTGGCTCCAAAATGCCCAACTCGACAATAATGTAGATGAATGAACAGATGGCACACCCATCTCCCTGCTCTTTCCCAGCATGACTCCTCACCATGGCCCAACAAGAAAGTAAGGGTCTCCCTTCCTCCCAGGAGCACACAGAGAAGTGATGTCATCCATTCTATGCCTCTTAGGTACCACCAGGGAACTCCATCCTGGTTTTGACTGGCCAGTGCAGAAACCTTGCTTTCAACTTCCCCCAGAAGTGCCAAACACTCAGCTATGAACATGCATGCTCACATACATATAGTTCCTCTTATATTACCCCACCCCTTAAGACCTAAACTGCTTTTGAATCCCATTTTCCTCTCCCACACCAAGCTGGCACTATAGGGAGCTCATGCATTCCCTCTCCTCAACCACCTTAATGGGCAGAAGCTATGGTGCTCACACCCCAGGCACAGAATATATTCTACAGTAACAGCAAAGTTCCAAGGGATCCTGCCCCTACAGAGGGACTAGAAGCAATGTACCCCCACTTTCTTAAGAAAAACTCAGGATTGGATGCCTCTTTAACAGGTCACCCACTTCTTCCTGGCCCAGATCAAGCCAGAGACATCTAATGCACACAGCAAAAGGGGCTTCTCTCCCAGAGAAGAAGTTGCTAAAGTTGCTCTCCTCACAGTGCTGGTAGCTGCAGCACCAGTATATTTCCATCCCTTGTAGCACTGCCATGGACCGTTATGCAACTTACAAACTACATAGCTGTATTCTGTAGTCATTTCCCATAACTCTATATAAAGGAAGAAAGAAAGAAAGGAATGAAGGAAGGAAGGAGAGAAGGAGAAAGGGAATGATTGGTTAGTTATGCCAGGAAACTAACCTTGGAAGAATACATAGTAAATTCTAAGTACTTATCTCACTATTAGACATTTATTTGTTTGTTTGTTTTTGCTATGCTGGGGATTGAATCCAGAACTTCCTACATGCTAGACAAGCACACCATACTGAGCCATGTTCCCCATTTAACTGAACTTTAACTAAACTTTAGAAGGTAACTTATTGATCACCTGAGAATTGTCTCTGTTTTAATCGGCACTATTGAACACTTAAGTCAACAAATGGACCATCTCTGCTCTAGTAAACCTTTATTGCCACAGCAAGGCTACTTAGTATCCACATGTCTGTTCTGGATAAAGAATTCCTTAAATTTCATTCTTTACATTATGGATCAGCAGTGCTTACTTTTTATAATACATCAGTTCTTGGCTATGCATCTTTGAACTTTTTAAGATTTTTTTTGTATTATGTCTGTATATGTGCCTATGTAGGGAATGTGCATATGGGAGTGGAGGTATCCATGCCCACGGAGTCTAGCGGAGGGCACTGGATCCTCTTGAGCTGGAATTATAGGCTGTTGTGAGCTACCTAACATGGGTTCTGGGAATCAAATGCAGAACCTTTCCAAGAGAAGTACTTTGTTTTAACTGGTGACCCATCTCATCTCCGCAGCCCCTGATATCATGTTTTAATATACTATGGGAAAGGTCTATATTCCAGGGGTCTACAGTCAGAGGCCTGTGTGGTCTGGATGGAATGTAGACATGTTTAATCTCAGTATTCAGAAACATTGGTAGCAAACACTTTTAATCCCAGTATTCAGAAGGCAGTGGTGGTCCATGCCTTTAATCCCTAAGACAGAAACAGATGTGGAAGCAGACACAGGAAGCTGAGCTCAGTAAGAAGTCAGAGTCACACAGGAAGTGATGTCTGAGATGAGTCGGAGTAAGTGGCAGGCAAAGTGACTAATCAGAGGAAGAGTTATTAGCAGAGTGAGTCAGAGTGAGGACACTCTAAATCTCTCGAGAAAAAGGTAAGCTCTCAGCTCAGAGCAGAGGTCATTATACCAAGCAGTATGAAGCAGTCAGTTACAGCAATCAGTTACAGCAGGCAGACAGGGACAAGAAACAGAAACAATGAAACAGTCTGACAGGGGATAAGACAGAGAACTAGAGAGGTTGACTGAGGCAGTATAGAGCAGTGAGAGCTCAGAGGACATAGAAACACAGAGGCAGCTCAGCAGAAGTCAGCATCAGATAGGAAGAGTGAATCAATTTGAAGCCAAGCAGAACAGTTTAGTCTGAGGCAATCAGAGTCAGTCAGAGTCTGCCAAAATCCAAAGAGTTTAGTCAGAAA
Organism: Cricetomys ansorgei; assembly: GCA_026225945.1. Lineage (NCBI taxonomy): Eukaryota > Metazoa > Chordata > Mammalia > Rodentia > Nesomyidae > Cricetomys > Cricetomys ansorgei. Next base: position 41,751,970 of record JAMJFZ010000242.1, on the reverse strand, counting down.
CAGTCAGCTGGCTCAGAAGGTCAGTTTGAACTAGGCAGCTTGGAGCAGAGTTTGAGTCAGAACAGTGAGTGAGTTGCATCAGAAGAGTCAGTACAGCTCTGAGTTCAGAAGGAGATAGTCAAAGTGTCTCAGTCAGTAGTGGGTTTCGGGGCTTAAGAATAGATTGCAGGGAGGCTGAAATGCTCCAGGGCTCCAGGACTAGAACTGGTGATTAATTTAGCAAAAGAATAAACTGTCCTCTGTCCTGAATCAATGTCTACATCTGGTGAATCACCTGGGCTACAGAGCTCAGTGGTAGAATACCTGCTTAGCATATGCAAAGCTCAGGGTTCCACCTCCAGCACCATACATACTTACAGACGTAAATGTTATAACTTAAAGACTTGTGTTCTTTGTGGAAAGGATTTATAGATAATAAATAAATCAGTTGCTCAAATACTACTATATATCATTCATGCTGTACCAGACTCCATGGATAGATTGTATTTTTTAAATAGACTAAAGTCAGTGGGGTATAGTGACACATAATCCCAGCCCTCCAGAAGTGGCACATACTTATAATCCCAGTCCTCCAGAAGCCAAGGCAAGAAGATCACAGTGAGTTCAAGGGTAATCTGGTCTACACAGAACATTCTAGGATACTTAAGCCACTTGTATTGACCTTCTTTTCATGGCCTGTCCCTTCTTTTAAAGCAACATTTTTCTTTTTGGAGAAGGTGCAATCTTTCTTCTTGATGTTATTATAGCTTGTTACCTATGAACAAGGTCCATGTAAACATGATCTCCTACCCTGCTAAGAGAGGATTTCATCCAGTTATTACTGAAATGTTATCCCTCATCTTTTAAACCCATTTTCCCAGAGTCTGGACTTTGGCTATGGTCACATGACTTTATTCTGTTGGAAATTTCACAGAAGGGTTCCAGAGTGATGCTCATTCTATGAATTTTCTCACTTGGTGATGTTAATTTTCTTCTGGTATTACACTGTGACAAAGGCCCAGGACATGAATAAGTAGATCAGTTTTCAGGTGTGCCCTAGCTATCATTCTAACGTGGCTCTTCTGACAAACTTCACTGTATCCGCAGTATAGGACAGAGCCAATAAGAAGTCAGTAGTGACACAGTGACAAACTGAAACTTTGCTGAGTGCTTTATTGACATGCGATGCCAGGTTAGAACAGAACAAAATCAGCACATTCCCTCCAGAAGTGCTGAGGAAACACAGGGAGGCACCTCAGGATGCATTCTTTGAGTTTAACATCGGAGAATAAGCTGGGATGTTCCAAGTAAAGAAAATAAAATTGGGCTTTCTAGGTAGAAAGGATAGTATACATAAACAGCAAAACTCTACAACCAGGAGATCAGCACTGTAGCAAATGACTGGCTACACAGGAGAACTCAATGTTAGCAAGGCATTAAAATCACCTGGGAGTCATTAAAACATATTGATATTTTATCTCACTGCTAGAGATTCTTACTACATTGAGCTGAGGTGGAGGCTTAGATGAGTATTTCTTGAGTTGCCTTGGGGATGCTCAGAGGGAGTCAGGATCAAGCACCAGTGCACCTGAGGATAGAGTTGGGGGGAAAATGAAGCCATAGGTGGGTGGGCCGCCCTACAGGAGAAGGGCTCAACCAATATGGAGGCAGCCAATAGTTGTGAACAGAATTTAGACTGTACTGGCTTCCCACCAGACTTCCCTGGACTGGAAAGGACTGGATGAAGGCTGGATACAAAGAGTGTAGTTATAAGGCTATGCCCCAGGTCATCAAGGAAATGGGTACCAACAGTGGTGCTGTGGGAATGGATTCATTTCTTCAGGAAAATGGAGCCAAAACATTCAGTGAGAAATTACAGCAGATGAGGGGATGAAAGGACCCTGTAATGCTCACCCTTTCCAAATCCCTTCCCACAGATCCTACTTCTGTCAATCCCTGGCAGGTAATACAAGTGAGAAAAAAATGTAAGTTTGAATCCTCCGTATAAGAAACAACTGGAACCAATTCCAATGATGCCCATTGTCTTTGAAACTAAGGTCATCTATTTTGACATACATATGCAAACACAAAATTCCAAAGAGAAGCCAAATCAAGATACAGTTCAGTTTGGTAAACTTGAAACAGAGGAGATATCTGAACTTAAAAACAAAGTTTGGAGGGCAAAATGTCCCCCAGGAACAACAGCAATACAAATTTAAACCTGAGTTACTATAGTATGGACCAGTGGAAATTGATGTAGGGAAAAATGACCAGAGGCAGAGGTAACCACAACAGAATGTACGGTAAAACTGTGACTATGACACTGACAACAGCTTAATAAACATCCATTGCTTCAAAGACTATTGCAGAGTCCGGACCAAAGTCTTTATAATGTACCAGATGTACATGGCGCTGCTACAAATCATGTAGTGACGATTTTACAATGTTAATTTCTTTATCTGGATTTTAGGAAAAGATAAAACTATGATTTTCTTTGATTTCTTTCAATTGACACAGATTACTAGCTCTATATTGGTATTTACAACAATGCTTTTTATCTACATACTTTTTAAGCATTACTGTGAAGAATCTCATAAAAATCCTTACATATTTCTTCCACTTACTTACCTCGATAATTAGTCGTTACTAGCAAAATAAAAATATGTAAGACCATGTGTGCATTGGCACATGCACATAAATTTCATTCTGCCACATATGGATAAGATTACACACACCCCTCTTTAAAATTCATATTGATTGTTTTTCCCTTTTCACTGAATACTTACATAGAATGCACTAAATGTTTAACCAATACATTTTAAGGCCTGGTAAATTACAACCTGTGCACCAAATGTTCTCGCTTTTATAAATAAAGTTTTATTGGGACACAGCCATAAATAGTCATACCAAACACGAGTTGTTCAACACAGCAGAGCTGCCTGATTGTGGCAGAAACCACATGGCCTCCAGAACAGACCAAACCTATTGACTTTCACCATAGATACATGCCAACCCCATATTATTTCACCATCTTATCATGCATTGACATTATTCTCTCATACACTAAGAATGAACTTCTTTACACCATATATCTTTGTTATCTAACTTTGCTAAAATAAGGCAACTGAATGCTGCCTACAGTGTACTGAAATATCATACTTTGGGAAAAGGTAAGCACTGGAAAATCACATTTTGAAATAAACAGTATTTTATCAATAGATAAAAATAACTTTGCTAAAGTCATACTTTAAAGATTGGAGGATCATCCTTCAAACAATTTTCATCTGTCCACTGTTCTTTGAACAGCAAAGTGTATGCACGTCTTCTTGTAGAACCCACCCAGTTTTATTTAGCTGACTATGACCTGGTGGCCAAAAACAGTCACCTCTTAGCTTCTGCAAGTTTCTTGTAGCAGAAAGCTAACAGAAACTTTTATCACAGAATTCTCAGTGCTCTTTCCTGACTATCACAAGCTGTTCCTCCTGTAGAACTTGGATTTTACATTGGTCACACTGCCCTTGTCCCTTTTGCTCCTAGAAGAATGGATGTGGTATGCATGAATTTCCACCTTCAGCAAAGACTTTAATACTTACTCTTCTACCTATTGGCCTAAGAGGTTAATGTCTGTATAGATGTCAGGTTCTTCAAAACCTGGCTACCAAATGTGTTATTTTCCAAAAATGAGCTCTGATCTTAACCATTCATGTCTGAAAAAAATAAAATGCCCTAGCATTTATGAAGCCATTCTGTTGATATGAGAATTATACCCATTTTATAGGTTTGGATTTTGATTTACCTTATAGTTTCCATAGGCTTTTCCAAAAGCTATCTTAGCCAAATGAATTTGAAGATATCATATGCAGAAATCATGTCCCTTAATTTCACTTAAAAATGAGGCTGGTGGTGGTGGCACATACCTTTAATCCCAGCACTCAGAAGGCAGGGAAGGCAGAACTCTGTGAGTTTGAGGCCAGCCTGGTCTACAGAGTGACTTCTAAGAGAGCCAGAGTTACAACAGAGAAACCCTGTCTCCAAATAAGAAAAACAAAAAACAAAACAAAACAAAACAAAATGATTATGAGGGCAAGGGATAGGATTCTTGGGTGAAAGGAATTAGAAGGGACAATATGTGGAGTAAAATGTCCTATTTTGGATCTGAAAGTATACATATGCATATCTGACATCATGGAAGTTAAATGATCTAGTTACTAAGCCTTTTTCATCTGTGGATGTTCTGTAAGAAGTATGGTCAACATCAAATTCCTTCCCGTTTACACATCTTTAGGACCTATCTGTTCTCCAAGCCACAGGTCTAATTCTATGTTGGAGGGGCAGCTGCTTTGCTCTGTTAGGAATAATAATGCTTGCCTAAAAGGAAACAACAGAATTCATGGACGTGGCTTCTTTTCTTTCTCTTTTCCACTACTATCTGCCAAACTGCCTGCCCTGTTCTGTATGTAAAACTGCAGATGTACTATTATTAATCAAGATTCTAATACATTCCAGATGAATCAACAACTTCGGGCCCTCAGCACGTACCCTTCTCCTTAAGCCCAGGATTTATTAGAATTGCCCGTTCCAAGATCTCCTAACTTACAAAAGATGGTTTATTGTTTCTGCTTCTACGGCAGGGGCCTAATAAATGCACTGAAACGATGGCTTTGCCCCTCTGCAATACAATATTCAAAGAGATTTCCAACCCCACGGTGTAACATTATCCAAATCCTTTGAAACCCTAAGTAGTTTGCTCAAACTCAATCATCCATATACAGAAATCATAGGCAATCGATACAAATGCAATATGCTAGTGATGACATTAGAGAAGCCATGTCGCAGCATCCTCTGTAGCAGGCAACGGTACCTTCTAGAGGCACTGTGCATTCCACAGTGGCAGCCGAAGCATAACGCACTCTTTGGTGAAGGAGCTAAACATCGTGCATTTTAACCTTGCCTTACACAGGGAATAATTTCAGGAACATTGTCTACACAGATGGTATTGATTAACTCGGGACTGTGATTTCTCTGATTTCACACTGGTGATATTTCAGTGGGCGTTTACCAGGCAATTTAAGCAATCAAAACATGTTCAAGTACTGGTATTTAAAAATTAAATTCCATTCAGTGATCATTATTTTATGTATTTTTAACATGTGCCATTTTCAAGCTAGAGGAAAAAATAGCTCTTTCTCTATGTAATCACAAGAAACAGGACAGGAAGTAATAATAAGGCGTATAAGCACACATTACACCAATGGATGTGGCTAATAGCTTTTGTGTAGAACAGCGCCCTGCTCGCTGCTCCCAGGTTACTAATGTTCTTGCTAACACTGGACTCCTAAGGGTGGTTCTATAAATAAGGCATTTATATAGAAAACTAGGAAAATATGAAAGGTTATAATATTAACATACCAAACTCATTTTTAATTAAAGAAATAAAAAAGCCCAGTCTTTAGGGGTTTGGGGAAAATAAGGTGGTCAAATGAGACCAATTAACTTCATTAGCTTCTGCAAATACCTAGCTTTCTAACACATTCCTATTTTTCCATCTGCTTCACAGTTAAATGTGTCTACAAATTAACATTTTATTTATGATTCAGGTTCTGATTCATAAAAATTATGCACACACTATACAAAAAAACCAATGCTTCATGGAAAAATATGAGGGGCTATACTGCCACTCACTTACTCATACTGGTTTATTTTGTTTAAAAAAAAAAGTAATTTGAATCCTAAAAATCCCACAGAATAGAAAAATCAGTCCCATTCCCTCCCTCACTCCTGTTCCTGAGAATGGGCATTTTTCCCTCACTGTATTTGAAGAAGGCCAGACTGCTGGCCTGCTAGGCTCTCCTTTATTCTCATCTCACTGCAAACAGCAGAGCATCTTGCTCAGTATCTTATATAGTTCTGCCCACTTTGGCCTGACATTCCCATTAACTTTAAACCCCACAGCGCAGGCACGAAGGGCTGGAAACGCTTTATATCGAGTTGTAAATGCTGTGCTAGGGCCCGTGCCTCCTACTGGCTTCGACAAGAGAGCAGACCTTTCAAAATATGTTGCAAGGATCAACAAAACCCGGCATGGTCAGGGGGTGTGTGCTGATGCCGTTCAGAGTATTTATAAAAACTCTATCCATAAGACAAACCACGTTCCTTAGCTCGCTATTTACTGCCACTCAGCTGAGAACAAGCGCTTTCGTAAGTGGACTAGAGAGTTACTTAATTTCACTTTAATTTCTCTGAGTAACTTTATCCCTCGCTGACACACCATTTTATTATTTCATTATTTACAGCATTCCGAGTTCATAAATCAAATCCCTACATCTCCTACAATAACAGAAAAATGAAGAGGAAAAAAAGCAGGAAAAAAGCCCCATTCAACCCAATAATTCCAAGGATCTCTGTTTCTAGAAATTACTGTGTTGGTGCCTGGCATTTCCTCTTTCTGACTGGGTACCAGGGTCTCTAACAACTGGAGTATAAATTACCACTGTATTTCCATTTCTTTTCACTGCCAAATTGGTGCAACATTAAGATCTTAAAAGCAAATCTGTTACAGCCAGGACAATTTAATTAAAACAAATGGTGTTTAAATACCTTAGACCCATCATTTTGTGGCTTATACTAATTTCACCTTCTAGGTAGCAAAATTATCTATATTTATTCCCACTGAATCTATCTTTTTGTTAAAAAAAAATGGACTCAAAGAAATGTATATATTGGGAATTTTAATTGTTTTGAATGAGAAGATGCCTTATGTTACAGGGGGAAAGGCATCATTTCAGGCTGAGAAGATGGTTCAGTAGGTAATGTTCTTGCAGTACAAGCATGAAAGACCTGAGTTCAAATCCCTAGAACATACATATAAGCCAGCTTCATGGCAAATATCTGAGACTTAGTTGTGGGAGATGATATTGGAGGATCTTAGAGGTTCCCTGTCTAGCCAGGCCAGTTCAAAGAGTGAGCTTCAGGTTCAGTAAGAGATTGTTCTGGAGGAGAAGGAGGACGAGGAAGAGGAGGAGGAGGAGGAGGAAGAAGAGAAGGAAGAGGAGGAGGAGGAGGAAATAATGAGGTTGAGAAGTGACTGATGATGAAGGGTATCTGACACCTGGCCTCTGCACATGTCCACATGGATGAATGCATGCTCCTACACATGCATGTGCTCATAACACATACACAACCCACCTACCTCCACATACACAGAGACAAGGAAAGTGGAAAGAAAAGAAATATTTCTATTTAAATTTTATGCTTCGAGAAAACGCAATTACTACTAAACAATAGAGCTGTCAAAAAGTTAAGAATGCTGGAAAGAGACGGCTCAGCAGTTGAGAGCACTGTCTGCTCAGTTCTCAGCCCCCATATGGCAGCTCACAGCCATCTGTAAGTCCAGTTCCAGGGGCTATGATGCCCTCTCTGACTTCTGCAGGCATTACATGCTTGTGATGTACTTACATGCATGCAGGCAAAATGCTCATACATATCAAATAAAAATAAGTCCAGATGAAATAAGATCCAGCATTTGGATAACAACAAAAGCAACCACTTAGACTCAGACTTGATATGAAGCTGAGAATGGTCTCGAGCTTTCAATCACCCTCCTTTACTTCCTGAGCGCTGAAATTGCACCACACATGGTCTTCTAAGGTGCTGCAAACTGAGCCCTGGGCTCTGTGCCCACTACCAGCACTCTGATACTGGGGCCACATCCCTAGCCGACACTCAGTATGTTCAGGAAAGAACGGTGAGGAAAAATCAACATACACTATTGAGAGTATGGCATGACAGTGTTGGCTTGGATGTTCCTTAAACTACACATCACGGGCTCCTAGTGGAGGTGGGAGCCAATTATTACAACGCACCTCACATTTCTTCTGGAATTTTCACCTGAACTTAAGTACCTGCTCTGACTCTGCGGTGAGTTTGATGATGTGATTGTCTTAACTTGCCATGAAGCGGGTATAATGCTGTCACAATGAAAAGCACAGTGTTACAGCTGTGATCAGCATCAGAACCAATCCGTCCGGCATGCTGTCAAATGGCCCAAAGAAATGGGATCCATGCACCTCTGGACCCATAATAGTGATGAAAGTTTCAATCTGGGGTTCTCTCTTACCATCAGACAACAGTGAAGAAGTGTGGGGTGCATGGGCCTGGACCCATGCTACAAGATCAGTGGAGCAAGGCGAATGCATTACAAACAGCGTTTATTGGTATGTGTTGACTTTTGCTTTAATGATGGAAATATGTGTACTGTCTCGTGTGTTTTAACCCATTTTCCTTTATAGACCCAAGGTAAATCGCTGGGGTAAAAATATGTATTCTCTATTAATAAGCTAGCAATATACTCATCAGCTGTCACTAGGATAGCTGGCTCTGATCAAGACTTTTTATCAAGTTCTTACTTATCCGTTGCCTAATACCTTTTAAAAGCAATTAGGTTTCTCCTTGGCAGGTGCTGGTTGATTTGTGGTTATGGTCGATTTACTAGGTCCTTCTCCCTGGGCATTTGCATTCATATCCAGATACCCTCTGTAAACCAACACGTACAAGTAACAGTAGCAGAATGTGGATCCCTGTTCCTCATCCTCACTCCTGTAGCAGAAGGATGTCTGAGCTTGGTGCTCTAACAGACAGCTTTGCAAAACATAAAATGAGGAAAATGCAAGAGATTTATTGTAGGACCTAGTACCTAGGAGTGGACCACTGTGAAAATGGATTTGACTTCTCTGATACTGACCCTCAATGGGTAGACATGGTCTCATCTAGCCGAGATGCTGAGTTCAACTTAAAGGGGTAGCTGAAGATGACAACAAACGCTGATCCTCCTGTCTCTACCTACTCCATAATGAAATTACAATCATGTGTCATCATGCCCAGTTATGCATGGTACTGAGGCAAGCACTCCACCAACTGAACTACATCTGCAGCCTGTCACTCAATGTGCTCTTCTGAGGGTGTTTGGGGACTTGTTTGATTGCAGGCTTTGCCAGGATTTCTTCCCCATCCCACCTTTCTTTTCATAGCACACCCTTAGTCTTCAACATAATGGGGGTGGTGCCACCCCCAAGAAAGAGTTTGAAAGAAATGAACTGGCACAAGGAAAACTCACAGTAAGAGTTATGCAAATTTATTATGATATCAACCAGAAGTTAAGTATTTCCTATACTGTGGAATGGCTGTAAAATAACAATTTGTCTTACTGTCTGGGCAATTTTAATGTGCTACAAAGCACGGGTACTGTCAGTTTCTGTTAGCTGGATCATTCAAACTTTCAAGTGCAAAGTAAATACAAAGCACTCCCTTAATAATGACATGCACATGCATATGCCTTTCTTGTTTTCTGCCTCCAGTGTGGTCCAGGAACACGTAATTGCTGCTTTTACTCACGTTATCTGATCATTACACGGAGTGTGAACCTGTTTGTGACTACTTTACATTTTACAATTATTATTGTTACAGCTACTTTGGCTATTCCGGTAGCAATTTGGAATTTTAGTAGTTAGTGAGTTATAGCTCTTTAAGAACAGAGTAAAAGTGAAGGTGGAACTTTAATGCGTTTTTTTTTTTCAAATTTATATAAAACTGCACCCACCAATCACAAAACTATTGTTATAACCACTATATAAGAATGTACACAGTGCTTTGGGGTTCTCATTTTGCAGGCATTTAGTAACTGGCTATATAGTTCTCTGCGTATCCTTCCCCTGTATTTGATTTCTGATTTAAACAAAGAAAATATTTTAACCTATACAAGTCGCTCAAAGGTCAAACTAGAAAACACTTGCTTTGTTCATGTGCTCATTCAGCAAACACTGAGTGCCTGCTAAGTATTCAGTTCTGCGCTAGACAGTAAGAAAATACAAAGATGCATGCGACACAGTCAATGATCTCAAGGCCCATATATGAATACGAAAACTCAGACTTTAGACTGTCAACATGTGATTCTTGGGAAGTCCCTCAAAAGAGAAACAGAAGCGGATATGAAACCCTGATATGTTCAATATAGTATCAGTCATGGTCCTAGAGGTGGAAGCAGCCTGAATGTCCATTGATGAATAAACAGATTAAAAAATCATGACATATGCCCTCAGTAAACTATTATTTAGCCTTCAAAAAGGTAATCCGATTCAATAATATAATATTGATGAACCCTAAAGACATTACTCTGAGTGACATATGCCAGTATAAAAAGTCAAAATCTCACATGCACTTCTTCTTACATGAGAGATGGAGGGGAGTTGAGTTCACAGAGAGAGAAAAATAGGATGGTGGTTTCCAGAGGCTGAGAAGAAGAAGCTGGGGAGCTGGTGCTTAATCAAAACAGAGATTTAGTTCCACAAGGTGGAAAGTGCCCTGGAAGCTGAGGCAGGTCATACCTGCAGTCCCCGCACTAGGGAAACGGAGGCTGGGAGGTTGCTGTGATGTCAAGGTCAGCCTGGGCTACAGAGCAAATTACAGGCCAATCTGAGCTATCCTGTGGGGCCCTGTCTCAGTAAACAATCAAGTAAACAAACAAAAGGGTTACAGGGACAGGTTGCATCACAAGTGAACATACTCAACACGACTTAATCAAAATTAAGATGGTGGAATTCCATGTGATGTGTACTTTACCACATGTTAATTGACCACGATTAACAATTTTTTTCCAAATTAGCAGTTAAAACCATGTAACTATGATGTAAGGAAAGAAAACCATGCATACTTTAAAGGAAAGCAACAGAGACTCAAAAAGGCAAAGGTTTCTATCAGGTCAGTGTATACAGCTGCTTCGAAAACAGCATGTCAGACGGACGTGTAATAGAAACAGAGTCCCCAGCTCCCCCCTTAAGCTCTGAAGGACTGAAACCACCCAGGACTAGTGTGCACAAAGGGATCTAAGAGGCTGCATTATGCCTGACAGGCTCTGACTTGGCCATTCTATGTGAAGAAATGGGATGATCCAAGGACAAATGACAGGGACAGAGAAAGAGAAAAGGATGGCGTCGGCTGGAAACCTCGGTGTGCCTGACTGAAGGGAGGAAACACATTCAACCGGGAAGAGTAAGGAACGGGAGGCAGACAGAGGGCTGTCAGAGGTGGACACATCCCCAAATGGTCCAGGAAGACTGAGCATGCCACTGGACTCAATTTATAAGAAAGCCAAGCTGAAAAATACTCCCCCAAATCACCACAGACAGAATAATACTCTGGATGAAGCAAAAAGCACAAGGAAAGACAGAGAGATGAGAAGACTGACAGGAAATGAGCCTGGAGGGGAGGACTCTGTCCATCGTTAGGCTGGGGGAGGGCTTCCAAGGTCTCACCTTGCACTAATTACTGCAGAAAGGCTTCTGTTGCCTTCAGGGAAATGGAAACAAACACTAATTTAAGTAAAATCTAAGTTCTCTCAGTTAACTCACAGAAGGTCTATTCTGGAAAAGAGCATTAGAGGAGACCTATTTCAGCCAATTTTTTAATTTGCTTCGCATGCTGGGCTTTTAAACTTAATGTAAACACTGAGCTTTGAGTGAGTTTTGATAGAGCACTGCACAGCCAGGAAAGGAAGTCCGTCAGAGCCCAAAGGCCAGTCTGCCAGTAACTTCCTCTGTAGCTTCAAATATGTGGCCACTGTCCATTGCTGGCTGCCCACCTTGGTTGTTTCAGGAGGAGCCAGAGTCCCGCAATGTCACCTACTTCTAGACGCAGAATTTCCTCAGTGGAGAAGGTGCCTCCTCTCTGCCTGCCAATAGCTCAGCTGAGCCCCAGGAACCAAAAGGAAGGTCACCTACAATCTTTCGCTCCAGACCCAACATCAGGGGTACTGGTCCCTCACTTCCCCAGGAAACACTTCCAAGTTTCTCAGAGACACTTTTTAATCATTGAAAGCAGTCTTAAAATTCTTCATCTTTTTTTCCAATCACAAAGGCTGTATCTAGATCTCTGAAGTTGCGGCTTTTGAAACAGGAAGAGGCCAATACCCCATAATAAGGGGTGCAGCTTTTCAACAGCCCTGCTTCCCTCGAATTGAGTTTTCTTGTATATTTGGTGTAAGCTCCAAAAGTATTGGGTGCACAGACACCCAAGCCCTTTCAGGCTTAAAAACAAATGTCTTTGGGTTGGATTGTCTTTGCAGCTGTTCATAAAGTATCCCCCCTATAAATACAGAATTTAGATCAACTCAAGACAGTCACACATAACATTATTCACAGCAAGCGGAACTTCCATAATTGATAAGAATAATAACAGAAAGGGGAAGCAATGTCTTCTTTATTCCCTTCTTTGTTTTCTCAAAAAGTCGCTTGCTTTGTTTCACATTTAGTAGCTGTTATTGATGATAAGGTCCGGATCGTACCACTGGAGAATTGTCTCTATTCCAGCCAGGCAGCATTCTAAGAATGTGTCCATAGACTAGTACAAAATGTACAGCTTGCCCAACATGAATCACAGTGATAGGATTAGGCCCAAAGGGAGCTACGACAACTCTCTACAAGTAACTGAAAGGTGCGAATGGCAGGAGGGAAGAGAATTATTTAAAGAGGTCCGAGGTATATGTGAGGAGGGATTAAATTAAGCAAAGGAAAATTCAGGTTTTATATCAAGCAAAGATTCCTAATGGCAATATGTTATAAGAATAGGTTCCCAAGAAATGCGTTGGAAGCCTTGAGGCTAGAGGGCATTTTAGTTGAAACCAGAATAAAACAGAAAATAGAACACAAGGAGGAATGGGTCATAGGCCAGTAGAGAAGGGTGACAGACTCACTAGCTCTTCTCTCTTCCTTTTCGTAGCTCTCTGGATTCATCCAAAGAAAAGAAGAGTTTTAAGAACAAGGCTGTCAAAAATGGCAGGCCAGATGTGCAGTTTTTATTTAGGAAAAATGACCACCTAGGAGGATTTCCCAAGGGCTGCTGACCCATTGACAGCAATAACGGACAGGAAAGTGTGTTGCAAGCACTAAATATTTACATTTAAAACAGCATAATAAAAGCAATAGCTGTCACTTCTACATCAGTTAACACGTACCAAGTGCCTTGTCATGTGTTTCACATATATCAAGTCATTTCTGAATCACGAAAGCCTGTGAAGCTGTGCAGTTGAGGAAACTTAAGGAAATCTATAATACCATGGGCACAGGTAAGAGTCAATAAGTAGAAGATCTGAACCCAGTTGGTTAAGAGTTCAGTGTCTACACTCCCAATTCCTGAGGGGCTGGAATGATGGCTCAGTCAGTAAAGGGTTTTCCATGCAAGCATAAGGACCCGTGTTTGAGCTCCACAACCAATATTTGAAAAGCTGAACACAGAGGCATTCACTTAATCCTAGCACTGGAGAGGTGGAGACAGGTGGATCCTGGAGGCTCCCTGGCTAGCCAATCCATCCTATTCAGTGAGCCCCATCACCCAGGGGAGACCCTGCCCCAAAAACATCCAAGGAACAGTCCTCCAGGTTGTTCTCTGGCCTTCACATGCATGCACACTCAAGTATGCACACGTAGAAGGAAGAAAGAAAGGGAGGGAGAGAGAGAGAGAAAGAAGGGAAGGGGATGGAGGGAGGTAAAAGGGGAGAAAACAAAAGAGGAGGAGGGGGATTAAGTCTATGATAAGAAGAGCCAGTCTTCTCTCTGGTCCTACTCAGGCCGGGTTCTATAAAGGGGACCTAAAAGGCAAGTCACTCCTCCCCAGGGGTGGGATCAAATCAGGAGCTTATTTTAAATTGGCCCATTCTAGCTACATGTCTGAGCCAAGTTTAGATTTGTAATTTAGCAGAAAAGAAACTTTTGAAGTAGCCCTTTGATTCAATTCTCGTGACCCGTGTGAAATAAACCTTCTTAAGACTGAGTTATGGTATCAATTTGCTTCAATCCAACAAATATGTACACTGTTACACACTCGAGGGGCTAATATCTGGCAGGGGATCAGATTAGTTCATCTCCAAAGTGGCTGGAGAGGGTACTGTGGGCACAGACTTCTAGGAGAAGTGTTGCAAAAGGAGCTGAAGGGACTGGAGAGGAAAGAGAATCGCAGGAGCGGGAAGGTGGGGCCGGGGTCTGGGCAAACTAGAATGCCAGGATTATTCATTCTTTCCATGCATTGCATAAAAGGGACTTGTTAAGTGCCTACCATGCGCCAGGTACTGGGGATGCAGCAGCCAGTTTCAGACTTTATGGAGCTTACAGCAGTCAGAAGACAAACAACAACCAAGACGAGTTCAAAGAACACGACCATAGGTGCACTTAAGACTGGGCTCCGGGAAGACGTCCCAGAAGAAACAGCCACTAAATGAAAGGGGGTGGGGGCTGACTCCAAGCAGATAGGCAGAATGGAGGAACAAGAAGAGGCCAGGGGGCGATGGGTGCTTGGTGAGCTCTAAGAACAAAAAAAAAAAAAAAAAAACAGGCGAGGCACTAGGAAAGCAAGAGACTGAGGGGGAGGGGCGGATGAGGGAGAGCCTTGAATTAGAGTGGAAAGTACACAAAGGACTCCAACATTCATCCCAAGAGCCTGCAGAGATGGCTTCAAGGTTTGGTCCAGAGAAAGTGAAGCAGAATGATAAACGGCCATCTTCTCAATCAGATACTGTGGGTTCAGACTACAGTCCTGCTTCTTATTTACAGTGTGAACCTGCCTTGTCTTTGTTGATAAAATGGTAAAACCAAACACAACCGAGACAACAAAGTAAAACTGGCAGCTCTCTCTCTGACTGTTCGTTGACAGAAGGAACCAGGCCGTACTATTAAGGTGTCTAGTGTATTTGGGGAAATGCAACAAACTTTGAAAAGGAGAGGCAGAAACTTGGGCAACTCAGCACAGAGGCAAGAACATGGGAAAGAAGGAAGAAAAGCGAACACAAGCCAGCACCTTTCCTCTTGAACCCCAACATGTCTATCAGGGAAATGTGCTTCAGCCTATGGATCTCTTTAACAACGTCCATAAGGGGATGGCTCCACGGCTAAAGCACTCTTGGATCCCTAGCACCAATTGCAAAAGATAAGCATGATAGTGTGCCTCTGTAATCCAGGGCTGGGGGAGGAGCACAGGCTAGGGAGGACTGTCTGAGTTTGAGGACATTGAGCTGCTATAGAAGACCTTGTCTCAAAAAAGAAAAATGACAGAGAAAAGAAAATGTTATCTGAACCAAACGTTTCTTACGGTTGCCAAAAATACGGTAAAACTACTCATGTAGAATTTGTATTGAATTACTTGTTACAAATAATCTACAGATATTACAAAGTATAAGACGATATACCTAAGTTAAATGCAAATATTATGAAATTTTATACAAAGGATTGAGCACTGTAGGTTTCATTCTATGTAAAGGTGTTGAGGTGAACCCCCAGTGGCTGTCAAGGAACGACTGTCATTTCACTTTTTAGGAAGTTGCAATTTCAACAGACTGAAAAGAGCCAACTATGGAAACCTCTCATCCAGGACCCTTCGAAAAGCAAGCTTCTTCTCCTGACTTGCCTGTGAGTTACCATCCTGTGGAGAGTGACTGGCATCATTGGTAGGTGAGGAAGAAGCTTGGATCTCCAGAGATGGGTGCCCTGGACAGCCTCAGTCTGGCCTAACATCAGCTGCATCACAGCACCCAGTCTCGCTCGCAGAGCACATGCCTATTAGGACTAACCATGTCTTCCCTGTTTCACTAACAAGCTGGGTGCTCAAACTCCATATACTATCTGTCTGCTGATATTCCTAGGGTGCCCTGGACCCACTATGGCTACAAGAAAGACTCCCTGATAGATTTTATAATTTTATGCCATTTTTCCATCCCTGTCATGGAGTATACTCTGAAGTACACTGACTGAGCCAGATAGAAGGGCTTGTCTATTCCATCAGCGGGTCCATCATCCTGATGTCTCCAGTCACAACACACATTTTGTCGTGTGTATTTGTCACTGGGGCACTTAGACACGAAAACTTGCAGCATCTTAACAGAATTTAGGAGCAAACTGATAAGGAAAATGGATTTATTTGCAGTCTCTGGCCAAACCAGAGAGAAAAACACCGGGTTTTCTCTTTTCATTCTGCTGTTTCTGGAGTAGAGCTACAGTGCTTGAGAAAAGATGAAGCAGCAGCCATGCACGTGTTAATGCTGTCAGATCTGTGGGAACTGCTTTCTGGAAGACACGTTCCTCCTCTGGCTGACACAGGACTCCAGCCTTTCTCCAACCAGGCACCGTGTTCCTGGAGTCTATGGCTATAACAGTCTGATAGCAGAAGAGAAGACAAGATTCTCTCTGAAAACATCTCCTCTCTGCTCTGGGTGGCTACAATCTCTGCTCTCCTTTTCTCTCTCTTCCTTCCTTCTCCTTCCCACTTTCTCTCTCACCTCTCACAATTTTCAAAAGCCACTCAATGAACTGGCCTGGCTGGTCTAGTCTCAGATCCTGTGGCCTTGCCCCTCAGTGGCACTCCATAAAGTTGCCCCATGTTAAGTGCATAAAGGAAGCCAGTTCTGCAGAGGCCTACAGACTAAAGGAACACCCAGAGTTGAAGTCTGGAGCCAGAGCGTAAGACTCACCCTAGCTCACACCCCTTTCACCAGCATTACAGGAGTCGGGTGCTCTCAAGCAAACACAGAACTGGACTAAACATCCTAAACTCTTAAGCTTTTACTAGGGCTATAAAACCCTTAGTTAAGTAAAGCAGCAATTAAGAGGTGGAAGCACAAAGAACCATAGATTTAGCCTCATGAAGGGCAGATAGTACAGGAAGCCTCTGTATAAGACATGTAAAGACTCCTTCTGCCGCCTAATTCTTTTTTCTACTCCACTCCCAGAACAGGAGATCAGGGAGTTACAAAAGCAATTGATTTTCGTTTCCTTTTTAGGAAACAGTGGCAGCTTCCGGCCCTACCTTTTCTCCATAGCAACTCCTGTACCCCTAAATCTCTCATAATATTAGGATGATTTCCCCCATTTGTTGCCCTATTCAAAGGTCATCTGTTAACTTATTTAAATCGAAGATGTTTCCTTTCAAAAAACAAAGACATCTGGGCAGGTTAAGTTTTTCGCATAAATTTATTCTAAGTAGCAGTTCATCTTATCACTCTATAAATGTGTAGTAAATATCATTTACGATCAAATAAAAAGATAACCTATGCATTCATAGAGCTGGTAACAAAGGCAATGAGCAATTTTCAAAATAACCAAGTCCTAAGTGTTGATATGGTAAATGGGGAGAAATAAAATCACCGCAGTGTCGGTTCTCAGCAAGAATGGCCTCGCTGAAAAGCAGCAGGCCAGCTGGGGCCTTTAGCCTGAAGTATGGCAGATACAGATGACACGTCAGAGTGAGTGAAGGGTGGGTTGAGCACCTGAGAATGAAGATGTAGACAGGGAGGGAAGAAGGATCAAGGAGACTGCGAAGAAGGAACTTCATCTACCTTGAACATTCTCTGACATTGACTTAGAGACCTCTGCCAGGTAACACGATGCAGACAGATTATGGCAAGTCAGAAGTGGCCACTGAAATCCACTCTTGCCTGTGTTGGAGTGTGGCTTGTACAATTCTCAAAAATCCATCAGTCAGACACTGCTTTAGATCACAAGACATTCTGACAAATTTCAAATCTCTTAATCAAAACTAAGGTAAGAACTGAATTCATTTAGCCCCAGGGAACAAAATATATTAATGGATCCAAGGTTACTAGGACATTTAAACTCCACTGCCAGGGACTAGCATATGGGAGACAATGATGTTATCCACCTTTAACATCGGTGATCAAGGAACATTAACAGTTACTCTGATGAAAAAAAATTAGGTTAATAATCTTCCTAGCCCATTTGTAAAACCTACTTCCTAAGTTACTTGTCTTTTCATTAGCACATCAAATTTGTGACTGTAATATCTATTTTTTAAAGTGCATTTCTGTCTGGACTCGGTTTTTTGTAGAGAGATATTTTAAAATTGTTAGTAAAGCCTGGGCATGGTGGCATATGCTTATAATCTTAGCACTTGGAAGGCTGAGGCAGGAAGATCAGAAATTCTAGCCCAGCTTGTAATACAAAGCAAGACTCTATCTCAAAAACAAAGTAAAAACGATTATCATCATCATCATCATCATCACCATCATCACCACTATCATCAATATGATCATCACTACCTCTACCAGAAAATAAGGCATTTCCACCCTCTTGGTTGATATGTAGAACTCATATCCTAATTATGGCGCCTCTAATTTCATAAACTTTATGGGCTTCTACTACTCTCCCATGAAGGTACTAACTACCTACTCTGTAGAGCTATAAGAATAAAGTCTACAGGATATGATATCTATCACCAATAGGTTTACTCTGCCTTTTTGCTCCAGCATTTTGAATCTGAAAATGTTGAATATAAGAATTTTAACAGAATTTTCCAATACTGATATATTTTTATCATAAGGAATTTCTGGCATATATCCAATTGAGTTGATTAAATTCCTTCATCAAATGCTGATTGTAGGAAACTACCATTATGGGTTATTTTTCTCCCATTTTCATTCTTATGTCACTGGAAGTATCTTCACTGGGATCAACTAATTTTTATTAAAATTACATAATAGTAATATAATTCATTTATCAATTTTTGTACAAATCAGGCATTGGATACGTTTTAAGATTAATGTTTCCACCAGGTTCCCGTTTCATAGTTCAAACTGTGAAGACTGACATTATCCCAAGAAGACAGCATCCTTCTCTCAATTTGTTTCAGAACCAAATTTTACGGAGTGCAATTTACATCATCTGTGAGTTTATTTTTATGCTGATTATTTCTTGCAGTAATTTTCATTATTAATTCAATGAAAGCCTGAAAATTCTATTTACTTGCGAAGTGACTCAAAGGAATACAATTAGGTATTTCGTGTGACAGAGTTAGAGAGGAAAATGGGGGTGGAACAGGAAGCAACTGGTGGGTAGGCCTGTTGGTTATTTCACCCTGGCTTAAGAAGGGCTAGAGACACTTTCTTATGCAGATGGCTAATGGCCAGATACTTATGAATCCAGCTGCCTAAGTCTTCCTGGATTAGGTGGTTCTCAGATTCAATGCTCCTGTGCTGTAGTGAACCCCTAACAGTTTAAATGTTTGGTCACCAGTTGGTGGCACTGTTGAGGGAAGTGGAACCATTAGAAGTTGGGTCTAACTTGAGGAAGTATGTCTAGTAGGGGATGAACCTTGGGTTTACAGCTGGGCTCCATTCCCTGTCCTGTCTCTGTTTCCTATTCCTCCAAGATAAAAACTACACACTCCTGTTACCATGGTGCTGCCTGATGCCAGGGCTCCCCTTCCATAAAAAACTGTATCAACTCATATCCTGGTGTCAACAAATCTTCTCTTATGAGGCCTTGGTCAGGTATTTTGCCACAGACTTGAAAAAAAATGTGACTAATAAGGAAACATATTGTCCCAAACAATTATACCTCTGCTGAGCACACAGCCCACGGCCTATGAATAAAAGGGCACCAGAATGTACTTTTTAAAGATTACACATAATAGAAAGATGGAGCTTCTATCAGCATAACACAATGAGAGGTAGGAACAGTCCGATTCCAAGGAAAATGTAATGAAGTTCAACGCAGCCAAATCTACGGGTATTTATGATACAGTTGTGGGCAAGAAGTTTGGAATAATGAAGAAATAGTTGCACAGCACCAGACATTTGATGTAAAATTCTTGGGGCATTCTTCAGACTTGTTTTCAAAATGAAATAAGATGTTGTGTCTCGTGGATGGGAGACTTGCCATTTGAATATATTTACAGCATCTTAAAGCCTGTTGTGGGACTTAACGGCTCATTCCCTGGATTCTTCCTCGTTGTTGTATATTTAACTTTATGTCTGTCAGGCCTGGGAAGTACCTCAATATCCTACCGTTCAACCAAGCATCAGAGAACGCGGCAGGCAGGGGGTGGGGTGTCGCAACCCCAAAGGGGGAAACTTGGAAATAAAGAAGAAAAGGAGAAAAACCTAGGAACCTTATCTGGGCTTCCATTCAAAACAAATTCCTTATCCAACCTATAAAATATTGCCAAAAAATCTTGTTATAGTGCAAACATTCAGTCGTCAAGCAACTGACAAATTTACGGTGGGTTTCCTGCAGATTTGTGGGGCTACTGGAACCTGCTGCGATGCCGCTAGTAAGGGTACAACAGGCATTTGAATAAACCTTTCTATCACATAAGGGCGGTTTCTACAAAGGATGAGCTTTGCAATCTCTTCCATTCCAGACTGTGGTATGAAAAAAGGACGGGGGAAATGAGGGAAAACTCAAGAGCATGTCAAAGTAGGGGTCAAAGCAGCATTCTTACTGCAACGCAGTGGTATTGTGGACTGAGTAGTTCCAATGGACAAAACCTTGTGAGCGAGTCAAAATAAATGCACAGAGTCTCTACACTTTGATTTGCAGGCCACCCAGGTGACTAAGCGCACAAGAGCGACAGGATTTGTAACAAGCCTATCCAGTTATACACCTAAGACAGCAAAGAGGGTTATCAGACAGTAAGAAGCATGTCTGACTTTCAAAATAGACATTTTTTGATGCCCACCTCTGTAAATACAGGTTGTCAAATTGTTCCTTTCTCAGAGATGGCTCCCTCTCGTTTCTCTCTCCCTCATCAGCCAGCTTAGCGTTCTGCATAGGGGCCAGTGGGCTTTCCTGCCAAACAAATGTGAGGAGAGGAAGGGAGACAGGTCACAGGGCTATACGGACCAGGGTTGCCTGCTCTGCAGAGGCAGGAAGCTTGTGTCTCCAGGGGTGACCCTCTTTGCAGCTGTGCCCTTCCCCTTGACACAGGAGCACCAGCACATGCAGTGATCCATGAAGGCGGAGTGAGGGAGTGAGTATGAAGTGATGACTGACAGCATCTGCTGAGAGTCGGATGGCAGAGACTCAAAAGTGTGGCCATTCACCACAGTCTCCATGTGGAAGAAGAACATACTTTTAAGAGCATTAAGTTTTACAAGCAAACTTTAGAGAGCGGTGTTGGGGAAAATGGAGACCGTCTCCTCTTTGTCCTGCCACTTAGGTACGCCCCACCTTCGGAACTGCTCAGCATAGCATAGAAGACGATCTGACGATCACAGTGATAACCCGCAGACCAACAAAATACAGCTCTGGGTTCCATCACAATTCCTCACTTCCTCTTGTTCCCCTCCTGCCACCCCAGACATGAACAGCTATCTTCACATTCACCCTGCAGATAGAAAGTTATTAATTTAAGGCATATCAAAACACATTTTATAATGTATAAATATAATACCCAATAGACTCCTGAGAGATACACTAAATTAATCCCACTTGTGAAGGCCTTAATATTAGCTCTTTCCCCTTGGGAAGAATCTGAAATCCCACAAAAGCCTTTGATTTATTTCCTTCTTACACAACAGCAATACACACTCACAGAACTTGTAAGCAATGTAAAATATCACTCTAATGCCGAATACTTCATGGCAGAGACCGGGCTCCTCGTGGAGCAGATACCTGGACAGGGAAGGAAGTACTTAGGGGCTCGTTTCCCTCAGCGTAGGAACAGAACACATTAGTGCTGCCTTCCTGGTTCAAAGGAGATAACTGTCTTTGATATCTGTGAAGCGATATGAACAACGCTAACACAGATACACTTTGCCCACCTTAATTTTGTAGTCAGAGAGGCCCAATTAGTTAGCATTTATCCTAAATTGAAAGTTGAATGGGGTTGTATATTATCAACAGCAAGTGAGCCAATTATCTCAAAAGGTCTGAAATAAGTGTGTGTGCGTATACACACACACACACACACACACACACACACACACACACATTTTCAAAGCAAAACCAAATATAATCTTCCCAATTTCCTTATTCATTCTACCAGTAGATAATCTGTACTTTTTTATTTTCTTTTTGCTGTTTGAACCCAGGACCTTACATATGCTAAGTAAGTTCTCAACCACCAAACTACAGCTCCAGCCCAATAACCCAGCATCAACACAGGTTTATTACCTTTCCCTCATGCCGTCACCTCAGTTAGTTTCTCATCTACAGGAGAGAAAGGTTGACTCAGAACGTAAGCAACAATAACAATAATTAAAGGTAACAAAAATCCCAATCTAAGTCTACTTTGAATTTCTCAATTAACCATCAGGAGTGGACCGATCATAATAGAACGAGTAGCCCTCGAGCTTGCACTTCTGCAGCCTCAACTCTCTCAAAGTGAAGGGAGCAGAAATCTCTATCGTCAGAAGACCTCAGGACCAAAACCTTCAGTGGAAGAGTGGATGAGTATATGCATTGAGCTCTTTTTGTGGCAAAATAAGTAAAAGAAAGTCAATTATCTGCTTTCAGATCAAGAGCAGAATAAGCTAATATCTGTATAATCTATTAATGAGGAAAAGGACACGCAAAACAGAAATATAACTACAGGCACAACTATCTCGAATCAACAATTTTCCTTGGTGACACGAAACAAAAAGTCAGTCATGATCAGGCCTTAAGAAGTATGGGGAAAGAAATAAGGAAGGAAATTAGCATGACTTAACTTTCAAAATATTTTTCAGGGATGCCACAGTCTTCCATTAAAATTAATGCACTGGTACATTTCTCTACACCCACCATCCAGTTAAAGTACGAGATCCATCACAGCCGAATTTTGTGACAATGGTTAAGTCTTCTGCAGTCTGTGTGCAAATTATGAAATAAGGAAAATGTACTTCCTTACCTCTGTCATTTGGAAAATGACACCTTTTAAGTCAATAATGCAATGCTTAGAGCAAATGGTGCCACAGCAAAATATGACAGTACCGGTGATGCAAATGAGCGCGCAAATGGAGAGAATCGCTGTTCAAGTGCCCCAAATGCAGTGATTCCAATATTCTCTGCAACTTGGATTTTGAATAGCACTTAAAAATCTCAGGCCTCGACAGAGCATCAGAGTTATTTCCATTTGAGAACCACCACCCGCCCCCCTTCGGCCTGTGGTTCTTACTCATCACAAATGCCAAAGAGAAAGAGACAAGTCGGTCTAACAAAGAAGAGATTCAAGCAAAGTTAAACCCCCCACTCTCCAGCCATTTCTTCCCTTCCAGGGGTCTATTCTCTTATGGATTTGAAAAGATTTGTGCCACTAAGAGCCATCAATGCTAATGCAGGTAGTTATGCCCCAGGAGCCTCTACTGCCCATGCCCACAGCAGCCCCAGCCTGCTGACTGGCCCCCCATCCCAGCCTCCCTTGTGATCTAACTGAAGAGTGTCCTGCAATTTCAGCCCTTAATTGAGATCCTAGCATATGGCAAGAATCCAAGGCCCTTGCTTAGGTTGTTTATCTTTCAATACTTTCAAGTCACTGACGGGCTAGAAGAGAAACCACACCACGATTTAAAGGGAAAGCTGTCTGTTTGCTACCCTCATTTGTTTTTCTCTTCTTTGTTTCTCAGTCTCTGCCTCTCTGCCTCCACTGTGAGCACTGCTCCTCTGCAGACTTTTGGACCACTGTGAATAGTTATAATGACATGATGTCATAAAGCAGGTCTTGTTTTTTTTAACAGTAGGTTGGCTTCCGTTCTTTTTACTTTTGGTCATCTTTCTCTTTCTCCAAACTTTGAGTCTCTAAAAATCTGAAGAAAAAAAAAATTGACTCCAATTGTGGGGAGCTTAGTGGCTGGAGGGAGAAGGTGGGCTGTAATTTTCATTCTGAAACCAAATGAAATAGAGCAGCTGCTGTTGTGACCATCATCTGTCATACCACCCATGGCTCTTGTAATCAGAGTGTCCCTGAAAAGGCAAAGTCACTAGGAAACTGGTTAAGAGGCAGAAGAGAGAGTGTGCCTTTGTTTAGAAGTCAAGAACAAACTTCATAGGGGCTGGAGATAAAGTAGCTCAGTGGTAAAATGATGTCTCAAATTCACAAGGCACTGGGTTCAATTCCCGTCACTTAAAAAAAAAAAAAAAAAGAAAGCTTAAATGAAGAGGGCTGTTCAGTAAACATTAGCATGTGATGGTCAAGCAAACAACTTATGGAAGTATTCCATAGCATTTTACAACTCTGATTTAATGGACTTTGCATTCCTTAGCATAACTGTGGCCTTGGCCCATGACCCTAGCTATGGTGGCTTTTGTGTAAATGAACCACGTGGGGTGTTCATTTTTGACTGGGCTTGGTATGAATGATTTAGACTTCATTCAAAAAACAAATGCACGTTGCTACCCTTGAACTTAATAGGCAACAACAACAAACTTCACAATGGATGGGCAGTCGGACTTCCTGCTTTATAACCAGCCAAGGGAAAGAACTGTTGTGCAGAATGACGGACAACACATCTTTGCATAAAAAGTATACATACATTTTCTACAAAACTCAGGCTCTGTGCGGCTGTGGTGTAGTACTGAAGTGGAGACTTAATGATTGACATGTATATGAATACCGTGATGGGGAATGTAAATAGAAAATGTTTCAGATCCAAGTGTTTTAACTTCACATCATAAAAAATAATAAATACTGAATAATGTAATTCAAGGTATTTTTATCTTGGGGTTCTAATGACTAACCACTTGAGCTCTGCTTTTGTGGTTTATAATGTCACCAGAACCCTCCATGGAATTATATATAGAATAAATGATAGGCAATGTTGAATTACAAGGCTATCAGGCTATAATACATAAAGTAAGTACCTAACATAGCCTTATAAATTACAGGCTTTTATGGCCTAGCATTTTACTGCATAATGTCACAAACTGCAGTGATACAATATATTGATAAAGGATATGATATCGCATTAAGTTTCAAGAAAATGTCCCTGGCACTACATTAGAGCCAAGTTATTACACAGACTCACAGGCTCAGAGCTGGAAGGGTCCTTGGAGGACATCACACTTGGTGGTCCTCCAGTCACCACCCTCTTCCCTACTCGAAGTCCCTGACAGATGGCCATCCTGCCATGAAACACATCCAGTGTTTCAGACAGCAGGAGAAAATGTCGGGGGAATGGTTTGTATGTATACAGGCAATAAAGGCCCCACTACTAGGAGCACACACAAAGGCTAAACGTTCACAGTGTAGCTGAGATCACACTGCAATACTGTTCAACACATAGACACACACTTCAAATTTTTTAAATAAAAATTGATAAGAATTGTAAAAAAGGATGGAAGATCTCTAATCTCATTTTGTATCTCCTCTTTACCACACAAAAACCATTACCTGGCTTGCACGTCTTTATTTTCCCTATAAATATTTTATTTATTTGTGTAGAGAAGTTTCAGTTTTAAGTACTATTTACAGAAAACACATAATAAAAGCTTCTTAAATGTGAAAAAAAATTAGTTATCAATGTTGGAAAAATTGGACTAATTAACGTATTTACACACTTTTACTTAACACATATTCCTTTGGAAATTAATTATACCACATTTATACAAACATTAGCATCCCGAAATCTCCTAGTGGTGAGCACTTCAGCTCCTTACTGTCTATACCCAAAGTGGAAAGCATGTGATTTCTAAAGGTGAGACCCACCTGGCTTGCACATCTTTACCTAGCCACATAAAAAGATTGGGCACAGCCTCCTACTCTACTGCACCCTAGAGCTCCAGTTTCCTTTGAAAGGGAAAACAAAGGAAGGAGGCACAGCAAGGGCGGATTTCTTGTGCAAATAGGGAGGATTTCTCCAGTACACTTCCACACAGCTTCATTTGTGTCTGGACAGTTCTACAATGTGCATCAAAACAACTATAGCAAAAGTCAATTAGATAACCTCCTTGAGAAGGACGGCGTTCTCCCGGCCTTCTGGGTATAGATTTGTTCACCTGCAATGACTCCGAGAAGTCATCAGGGATGATACACAGGAATATAAGAAACCACGGACTGGAAATGCTGCTTCAACTTCTCCTTTGTCCCCAAACCTTTCCCTCTCACTCCGTCAGCTCTAAGGCAACTGTACTTTACATCTACCTTCTCTCTATCTTCTACTTCCTGGCTATGAAACTTTTATCAACAAAGGACATAGTGCTGAAGAATCAAGGATACAATATATATAGATATACAGAGAGACATAACACACCAACACACACATGCACACCCCTACATGTTACTTACCACACCATTCATCTCCTCTGTTCCTATGACATAAACTAGTTTGCATGGCTCATTATCCACCAAAACATTTCCATAGGACCCCAAGAATAGACAGTCAGGAAAAGAAATGGGGGAAAAAGCATCCTAGTAGATAAGAAAATTGTTGATGTAAACCTACCTTGATTTGGTTATTGTCTTTTAATGCAAATACTAAGGAATGTTCTCTTCCTTCTTGCACACAGAGGGGCAAGTGGAGGGTTTCACTTTCTATTGAAAGAAAAATGTTTTTCTGTAGCCAGCTTTGTAGCTTAGTGGTAGAGAACTCAATTAGCATGCATAAGATCCCAGAACCCAGTCCCCACCTCTGCAACACACACACACACAGCCCAAATTAACTTTGCTGACTCAAATCATGAGTTTAAAAACTTATTTGATAGACTACATTCATAGCAATGCAATATGTGTACAACTTAATGGATTGTTGGTGACTTCCTCTGCATAGTAACAATAATGGCCAATGCAGACAAAACATTCCAGTGTCTTCTATACTGACAACAGCCCTGAGGTACATAACTGCCATTACTTTTTGAGGGCACCTGGTGTGGAGGGCCTGATGGCCCCACTTGATGGGGGGCAGAGAAGCACACAAGTAACTTCTCCAAATCACACAACCACTAAAAGAAGGAGCTAAAAGTTGTGCTTAGGAATCTGACTTTCCTTTCTTAAGTCCTACAACATGCAATGTTGCTGAACACATGCATGGGAGACACCTGGGACACACAGGGACTCCCGGGGCAGTTGGGAGTGTCTTAGGAGGCAGATGCCTGTAACAAAGCATGTGGTCTGAGTAGCAGACACAGCCTCCATGAACCAGCTGTCCTGAAACTCACAGGAATGATATCAACAAAAACTCCTCTGCTGGGCAAAGACTTTTACTTTTGTTCTAAATTGAATTTGGTTAGATTTAAAAGTAACCTTTCTGTCTTTCCTTGGAGGAAGAGGGATTTTTTTTTTTTTAACACTCCTCTTTTGGGGACTACAAAATCAAAACTTTCTGGAAAAACAAAACAACAAAAACTTCTATAAACTCATTCAACTTTTTTTTTTTTACTACTTTTTAATTATTTTTTTTTTAACTTTATGAGCATTGGTATCAGATCTCCTGGAACTGGAGTTATAGACAGTTGTGAGATGCCATGTGGGTGCTGGGATTTGAACCTTGGTACTCCAAGAGCAGCCAGTGCTCTTAACCACTGAGTCATATTTCCAGCCCAACTCCTTCAACTTTTCAGGGCAAAAACTAAAGGTAAATTTGTGAACACAGAGCACCTTTGAATATTTTTACTAGAATTCCTTCTCACTAACACTTAGAACAACTTTTCTTGGAGGCACTGACTGTGCATGGAGCCAGCCAAAGCCACCCAACAGTGTAAAGCCAGGAAAGGAGACTGGTGAGTGACAATAAGAAGGGGTGTCAGCAGAGAGAACAAGATCGACTAGGGAGAAGAGCAGAAGCCTGCAGCCCACAGGTCAGTCAGACAATGTGGGACAGAAACATCAGACCCCAAGATCAGAGGGCAAAGTTCATGCTAGTCCTTCACAGCAGAGCCTTTGGGGAGGCAGGACGTGGGCTTGAAATCACACTGCCCAGATAACGGAAAGAGGAATTCTATAGGGGCGAGCTCCATCCTCTCTCTGGCCAAATTACAGACATAATAGAGTATGGGCTCACACATGGAAAAAGAGGGGCAGGGGAAGAGGACTGGAAGCTAAATGCATAATGGATGTATCAAGAACGCAATTTCATTCACAAATGTGATGAAGTGTCAGAAGAATTATGATGAAAAGGCTCCTCAGAGCCCCCAAATAGAAAAAAATTAAACCATATACAAAAATGCCACACCTAACATAGAAATATTATTTTAGTAAGAAACCTTGCTTTTCCCTCCCCACTTTAGGGTTTTTTTTTAAACCAGGGACACTTGAAAATAAGAAAAGTAAAATTTAAATATCTAGCAAAATTAAAATGTTTCCCTGTAACAAGGAAAGCAAAGAGCACTGAAGACTGTAAGTGGACGGCACCATACAGAGTACAGATAAAAAGGGCTTTAAAAAAATTTAGGGTGCCCAATCCAAATGTTCCCCTGGCTACTTAAAAGTGCTTAAGCACAAAACATTTCCCTCAAATGCATTAAGCTCCCAGAGAATGACTTTAGCCACAGTTTGCCTGCTTTGTGCTAGAAGGCAGCTGGTACCTCTTTCTGTGTAATGAACAGGGCAAGCACTCTATCTGATGAAAGGACCAGGGAAATCTCACAGGAAGGTTGGCCTGATCTTCTAACATATATCAGAAATCACTTGTACGCAGGACTCTGTTTCCTTGGTGAAGTCTACTTTGAAAATGTTCCTCCTTCTATCCACGAAAGAACCACACCTGGGCCACTTGGTTTTGCACATTATACACAGATGCTTTCACCTCTCTTTCTTGTGAGGGTGGTTCTGTTCTAAACTTAACCCTCCAAGTTACCAGTACTTGACAACAATGACCATATCTGAGTCTACTTGAAGGGTTCTTCCTGGTCCACAGTCCAGGACAGGCTAATTCAAAACTGAGGCTGGTCTCTAATTACTGGCCACAATGCATGTCCCTATAAAACCCTAACAGGGGTGTGCTGTGGAACCTTAGCTGAAAACACTAACTACACCCTTCCAAGTTTATGTGTCTGCACTGAGAATAATTAATTCCACTGTCTTAACATCTCACTAGAAGCTTTTCAGAAAAAGACAGTAGGGAAAATCATTCAATGGCAAAATATGACCTCAAACTTAAAATAAAATAATACATTACTACAATCATCAGGGCCAAGACAAATTCGGCTAAATTTGAAGACATCTGACACGTTTTAACTTCAAAAAATAAAAATTTAATCTCTCCTACCATAGTTCACCAGAGTATAAAATATTATAATTTGCCAAATTCCAAAACAGTTAAGTGTTTTAATCGCTGGCCACTTTAAACTGAATCAATTTTTTTTTTTTTTAAATCTATGCTGCAGACAAGCCTATGAATGTAGCCACACCTAAAAAACAAGCCAAGACTTTTTTCCCTCCCCCAAAAAAATTCATGAGTAGCCACAGCTGGAACTGTTTTACCCGGGGCCGGCAAGCTCTGTGAGAATGTTCCCCTTGTCTTTGTCTGTGAGGCTGGAAGACGCTGGACCCAGAGGTAGGGTTCAATCCCAGGAGGACCCTGGGTAAACATGAGCTCCAGCCCCCAGCCCCCTCCTGATAGGGTCAGGTGACATGGTGTCAAAAGACAGCCAAGGAAAGATCTAGAAAGTGCATACACAAGGAGGATATTTTTCTTTCTCTTTTCCAGAGATAATAAAGAGCAGAAATGGACTGAAGGGCTCCTTATTCACTTAATATGAAAGAGCTCCCTTCCCCCACCCCATGTATGTGCAGGACATGAATGTGTGTATGCTGTTTCTTCGCTCACACGGAGCCCACTGCCCTTGCTCTGTCGGGTCCCTGCATTAGAACAATCCTGAGCTGAGATCTTATATGTCTTCTAAGTTGTCCAGCCTGACTCTCTCGAAATCCGACAGCAACAAAAACAAGGATATGTCACCAGTAAAAAAAAAACATAAGATAAAATAAAAAAAAAATTTCATTGAATTTATTTCTTCAGAAAACAGTCCAAAATGTCCAAGTAGCCCCAGCAAATCTGAGTTGAGAAGACAGGAAGCTGAGGGCCGGTAGACAATAAAAAAGGAACCAGAGCATCATAGGAATAAAGAGAGATTTCAATAAAGTAGCAAGAGTTGGCAAGGAAAGTGGCAACAGCCCAAGTTATGAAAGGGGGAGGGTACAGAGCATGACAGGCAGACGTAATAAAAGGAAAGTGCCATAAAAAAGAGAGATGAAGAAATATGTCCAAAGAACAGAGACAGGTACAGAGGGAGCATAAAAAAAGAGACAGCTCAGAGTGGCACGCAACAACACGAAAGTGATGATATGCTTAAAAAATGAAAACAACTTTTCACATGTAAACAAAAGTAGCTTCCAGAGGGAGAGAAGACAGTGGTAAGTGTGCATGCGTACACTCATGCGCACACACGCACGAGTGTGTGCAGGAGTGTGTGTGTGTGTGTGTGTGTGTGTGTGTGTGTGTGTGCCCCCGCGCATGCGCGCGCGCACACACACACACACACACACACACAGGCATCAGGCATCAGGCATCTGACTATTTCAAAAGCCACATCTAAAATTTCATTAAAAAGAGCCCAGCTGCTTCCTTACCCCGACTTTGTCTTTAAGGACTTAGCTGAGCTGAAGGAGTGGCCAGAAAAAGAAGGGGGAAAAAAAAAACACTTCAACCCATCTCTCTCAAATTCTTTTATTTCAGCAATGCATTAAGCAATCTCCCTGCAGAGTTATTCTCTTCTTCCTGGTGTGGATAAAGCTCCCCCTGGGGAGCTCTGTAATTTCCAGCTTCTCCGAATTCAGGTATTAGTAAAGACCGCTTGGGGACACGCAACAATATAACTCTACATTTTCAGGCATTCGGAGAGAACCCCCTAAGGGTCCCAAGTTCAAATTTCTGAAATGTAGGCATTGTAAAAGGAACCTCGGGGGACTCCAGCAATAGAAATCTGCTGAATTCAAAGCATTTCCTAAGCCCTGGCAGGAGCCTTTGCTCCCACTGGAGGCTTTTTATAAAACATGTGTTGCTGACATGTTGACAGATTGCTCAGTGAAGTGTTAGGTGCATACACAGGCTGGCCATTTAGGGGGACATCAGTTTACCCTTCATCTCTACCTGAAGCACCATGTTTTATACATTACCCGAGGACAGGCAAAAAACAGACACTTTCCAACAAAGTATAGTATCACTTGGCAAAAGACAAGCCACCTCTCACACATACCTCCATCCACCTCCTAGAACGGAAAGATGGATTTCATAGTTATACTTCACACACACACACACACACACACACACACACACACACACTCACACACACTCACACACACTCAAGCAGGGCTGGATGGAATCACCCCAAATCACAAAAAGGTCAGAAAATGAATTAAGTGTACAGTGCAGGGCCTGGGCTGGAAATTGCCTCCATGTATCAGGCCTGCCACCCTTCTGCTACGCGGGCCAGAGCTCCGAGGGCATAAGGAGCAAAGGAATTTTCTAATGACAGCTGACTGTTGGGAGGTAATCTGATCAAAGGCCGATATTAAATCCAACTTCTGCTCATATCAGGGTATTAGTGATGTACGACTTAATAACCCAGCCGCTCCAAAAGTGCTGCCGTGGCAACAGGATGGAAATTGGGATAATAATGTATTCATGGTGCTGGCGACCTGGGGCTGCAGTGTGCGCTCTCAGGGGAGGGCACTTCACCCTGAGCCAGACGTGTCTGGGCAAAATCACTTCACAAAGGACAGGAGTGGAATACTGAAGAGCTCTGGTGCTGATGAGAGCGTCGATAAGGGGAAGAGTGGAATGAAGTGAAGGGAGGGAAGGAAAAACATTTTCAGCAGAAGAGCGTGAGTGGTGCTTCTCTGAAAACCTGATGGGGCTCGAGAAGCTCTCGGCGACAAGTACAAGCAAAATGGGTAATTATTAAATGAACATAAAACTACCTTCTCTGCAAAGGGCTGGAGGAGGAAGGAAGGCGACCAGCTTGCATCAGATAACAAGATGTGACAAGATCAGCCTCCACTGGCCTCCAGCCCTACCCACCTCTGCACAGAGGAGGACCACTCTGTCACCAGTGAAGCCCCATTCTCCTCCACCTCAACACAGGCCCGTGCCCAGGCCACCGCTTTTTTCCTACAGACAGAGAAGCACATTTGCCAAGAGAACAAAGGTCATGCATGCATCAGTGACTGACAGGCTACAGATCTCTCTATGAGAATATAACCCATAGTCCACTTCTCCTGAAAACAGAATCGGGGAGCAAAGCATCGGCTGCTGAGAGAGGAACACCCAATCCTCTCCAGGGATGAACCCCTAACAGGCTATCCAATCCCAAAGGCCAGACCTCAACACACATACACAGGACAACACTAAGGGAACACAGCAGGTTGTTTTTGGTTTGGGTTTTTTTCTATCAATTTACATATATATGCATATAAATGCACATATAAATGTATATAATAATAATTAAAGAGTAAGAAGCCATCAATTTGAGAAGGAGTAGAGGGGGACACAGGAGGGGTTGAAGGGAGGGAAGGGAGAGGGAAAATAATGTAAATATTGTACTCACATGAAATTCTCAAAAATTAAATTAAAAAAAATGAAAATATGGACAATAAGCGAGCTTTAGAGGTCTGAAAGGGGGACTGGGAAATTTAATGACATGAAGAGGGGACTAAGAGAAGACACCGGGGTCTGGCCCAGGGGCACTGCAGCGGGTAGACGCGGGCCCTCCCAGTCTAATCTAACACAGGGTCCTCTGGCACCCCGGACTGAGGAAGTGAAAGCACATACAAGGGTGATTCCATTTCCAAATATCTTATGCAAATTACATCATACGGGACTCAAACTGGCTGAAGACATCTTTAGAATACCAGAGGAGATTCTAAAACTGATGGACCAGGCGGGCACATACTTTGGGGAAGACTAGTAGAAAAATGTGCCCCTTGTTTTTTTTCTTATCTAGCTTCAAATACTCTTTGCTAAAGGGCTTTTCTCTGCAACCAACACAGAATATCTCAAAGAACAAAGAGACCAAACATAAGCAATGGAACTTGGTGGAAACGTGGTGGCAGGCATCACTCCTGGGGGCCCAGTCGGCTTCTCTTCTGAGGAAACTGACTCCCGGTAATCATTCTGACATGCCGAGCCCAGCAAATCCTAATTTCTTATTCTCGCACTGCCTGATGCCAACAACGTACACATTGTACTCTTAAGCGCTCTTTCTGCCTTTCCTAGTATTACAGATAATTTGCTAGTTTCAGAGTGTACTTATTACAAGACTGTCAGAGGAGTTTTTGTTTCAACAACACGTTAACTTTACTGCACTTATAAAAAACATTATGTGTCCCCTGTGATTCTGTGTGTTTAAGAGCAGCGAAATGTTATTGATCCCGGTGTGACAAATCAAGAGTTAGGTAATGTCTACAAAACTCAATTTTCTGCAAGACATAAAAACCCTTTTTATGAAACCCCTCCTTGAGAAATTCAGGAGAAATTCCAGTCAAGAAAAGAAAAAAAAAAGGGGGGGAGTTATAAAGGCTAGTCAGTATGTCTTCTTAGTGACAGACAAGTGACATCAGAGACCAAGCTAAACCAGTATTTACTTTCACAATTGTAAAAAATAAATAAATAAATAAATCTGCATGAAATTAAAGGAAAAAATTGTGCTCAGCCAATTAGAATTCTTCAGGAGTGCATAAAGACTAAGTAAGCTCAGATTGGCACCCAGATGCCAACTTCACCCCACACCTTTTGTGTCTGCTCGGCTCCACCTACAATGGACACTCCAGAGACTGTCTGTGTCGGAAACACTCCAGCACAAAACCACCTCACTCTGGGTCTCACGCACAACCTCTTTCTTCTCAGCTGTTTACCGTGCTCTCAGAAGATAGCCGCAGCCAGTAGACCTGGTAGGTAACAGGAAGAGACAGGGAATTACCTAACTCTTTGCCACATTAATAATCTGGCTGTGACTCGTGCCCGGTTCTTCTGCATCTGTAGAAATTCCAGAACTCCATATACAAGTGTGGACTTCTAACTGTTCTGCATGGGAAGCACTGCTTCTGTGTTTCATTAACAAGCAAGTGGGATGACTTTCCATGTGAACACCACAGAGCTTAAGTTCTTGCAAAGATAAATGTGTGACAAGTGCCACTGTACTGCCACAGAATATTAGAGCAGCCGTTTCTCATCATTTCCCCAGCAAACTTCAGCCCCTAACGTGCTGCCTTCTCTTTGCCTCCTTCCTCAACTCTCCTGTTGGGGGCTGGCTTCCACGGGGAAATCTGTTCTCCAGGTCTGCAGGTAGCTCCCTCTTTCTTCCTCCTTCCTGCCTCTCTCCTTTTCCTCTACTGCATTCATCATTATTCAGCTGCATTATAACACTTTTTTTTCCAAAAAAGCTTAAAAAAAAAAAGAAAGAAAGAAATCATTTGATTTTCATTGCCCTGGAGAGAATTAAATACCCCCAAGGAAAAATTCTGATACATTCTCTGCACACATTTACATGCAGCCAGTGAAGTAAACATTTCCATAATTGCTCACTTCAGAACACGTTACCCAGTTCCTAGGTACAATAACTGTCAGGAGTCAATGAGGAATAAAGAATTTTCCTGAATCCTTGCACATGACCTGACTAGCATTAATAACTCCGCAGTTGTACGCAAGTGGAGAAATGGATTACCGTCAGACATCAGCCTTGCTCTGAGCACTTAAGTCACGTGTGCCTTGTTCTGCCATTAACAAAATAGATGGTTTTTTGTTTTGTTTTGTTTTTCGTTACAACTTCAGGTCATTTGACAATAAAAAGCATTTTACCTTCCTTCTACTTAGAATAAAAGGCAATAGCCTAAACTATAGTCGTTTTTTTGGGGTTTGTTTTTTTTTTTTTTAACCTTGGAAATTACAGCAACAACATATGGCTTCCATTTACTTCCAATTTTACTCGTACTGTGAACTTCTTTGGTGAAGTTGTCTTCTATTGCTAAATGACAAAATGAATGATGAAATTCAGTTGCTATGCTAGAAAAACAAAAAACAAACTGTGGTGGTTAATCCCTAAGGAAAACTGGACTTCGGTTATGAATCATCCCTACCAGCAATCTTGTAAATCTTAAATAAAAGTCTTTATGTCCTAAAGACCATTGTGAATAAACACAATTTTCTTTCAAACTGCTGGCAGACAGGATTCTCCTCCTTCTCCAGTCAAGGTTAGAGAGCATGCCACCAGCACTGAGTGATTATTTGAACAGACCTTGCCTTGTGCAAGAGACATCAATGAGGAAGGCAAGCACGAGGGCTGCTCTGCTTTTATTGCTTGCTTGCTGGGCTCCTCATATCGCTGAAGCTACAATGATGAGCTTGGGAAGCACATAATAAAACCAAGCCCATTGGCTCTGATAGCATTAGTCATTTTTCTATGAAATGAAAATGTACACACTTTGTTATCAGATAAATCTTTATGAGTGCCTTCCATCTTTCCGAACTCACACGGTCCCCCTCACCCCCAACTCTCTGGGAGGCTGAACAGACTTTCGGGTCACCTCAGATAATCATTATCTAATTAGGTTGTGACGAGGTCTGAGTCAACAAAACATAAATTCAAAATTGGGACAGAGGGATTATTATTTTTAATTTTTAAAATGTGGCCAGCTAGACAATCAACTTCTGCGGACAATAAGATGTGCAGTTCTATGCGTTATAAACTATTTATGACTTGCTCAAGGAAGTTTTTCACCCAGGCAGAAAATATCCTTTTAATAAGCCCTTTTTACTGTAACTTGCTATTATTGGGCTCTTCTTTATGGTTGTTTTCATATTTTCGGCATAAACATAGTGCAGAAAAAGACAAAGGCAAGGCTGCACATAGCTGAAATGTTATGCAATTTGTTAAAATGATGAATAAAATTAAAACTGCCTGTCAAAGCAAAATGAAAAGCAATTTTGTTTGCAATTTTCATAGCAGCAATGGAAAGGCAGCCAAATTCACGAACGGCATGTTGTGGTTGAGAAGCATCCACAGCAACCGGAAAACGAGTGAAAATACCACGATGAACTGCACCTTAAAATGCAGAATGCCCTGGACAAGCCACTGACCTTCTTAGGAAGGGCCAATTTCGATTTTGTTCTTTGACCCTCAGAACTGACCTAAGTTCCTCCCAGACCGTAGAGAGATAGCTAGGAACACCTTAGAAAGCTGATATATCATTCCACATTGAAATTTCATCAATCATGCCAAGCACTAACACCTGTGAAATAGGCGGCCTATGCTCTTATTCCTGGGCCCTTGCTGCGAACACAGAGAATCAACAAAAAAATGCTTAGATGGCACAGTGCTGCTGCCCTGCTCCTTAACAGGCCTCAGCTAGACAGGGGCTGCTCCTGAGATCACTGTCCAGAGTGTCTCAGTAGGCCACATCTTGAATGAAAAGATGGGGGATGAATGAATGAATGAATTATTTTCCATTACTGTAGTCTATTTTGCTAATATCCCAAATCTGATTCAGATGAAATACAAAGCTTTTAGAGGCCTCAGAAAAGGAACAGTGCAATAGGAACATTAGACACCCAATAAAGCTATTAGGTTTGCCCAACAGCCAGGGTACCGCTAACGAATCCCATCACGACATAACTGAATGATAAGCAAATGAGATTCTTAGGTAGACAAGATGACTCAGTAGATGAAGGTGCTGGCTGTGCAAGCTTGATGATCCAAGTTAGATACTCATAATTCAAGGAGGAAGGAGAGGACTAACTCTCCAAAACTATCCTCCAAATTCCATACACACACACTCCCTGGAATGCACACACCTTACTAATGCACATATCATACATACCACCACCACCACCACCACCACCACCACCAAACAACAATCAGGATGATGAGATCTAAAAGAATCACGAATGAGTCTGGGGAAATGCTCCTGAAGTAACTGCCTATCACCCACAGTGCCTTCTCTATTTCAACCTCTTACCAAAAACGCAAACCCCAAAAAGTACAAATATTTCACTAAAATGACTCATTCTACACTCACTTTTAAATACTGTTCATTAAACTAAGCAAAATGAACACACGGTCCCTAAGTATTTTGGATAGGGAAAGCCTCCTGTCGTCACCTCTCAGATGGATGTCTGGGGGTGGTCATCTTAGCCTATTCCCTGACACTGGAAAGAAGTGGGATTAAGTTCAGGCATATTAAAAGTAAATTAAAGATTTGCACTATTGATAATGCAGGGTTACAATAGTGGATTATTAATTCCAAGACGGCTGGGTCTCCTGGTGAGGAGTTAGTTAAAGTTGAAGCTTTCTCTCCCACCAGGAGAAACACGGGGCAGCTTTCTGGCTTTTGCTTTCAAATACTCGAAGATCCTTGAGTCAACAGATGCCAGCCACCCTGCTCTCCAAGCCTGAAGCAGGCTACAGCCACTACTAGCTCAGAAGGCTAGAAGTAGACTTTCCCCTCATCAATTGTAGGAAAAGACTAGAAACCTGGATCTTCCAGAAAGAGATCGTCAGCATCTCCTCCAGGTGTTAACAACTGACTGACAGGTGCTTGAGACCCGGGCTTTGTTTTTAGCCCCAGTTATTCAGAAGTTGTAGTCACTCTACTGAGAAACAAAGCACCTCAACATCTTATGGAACAAGAAAGAATGTAGTGCCTAATAGTATATGATATATAGCAAGTGTCTCATTAGGATATACTGAAATGAAGAATAGAAAGAAGGAAGGGGAAACAGAAATCCTAAGAGAGAAAGTGTCCTTGAGACTCTTTCTACTAAAAGGAAAAAAAAACAAAAAACAAAAACCCACTATTTGACCTAGAAAATCAAAAGCATATTTTGGCTTGAATTAAATCAGACAAGCATGCGCACTAACATTTACTCATGTCACTTGACAGCTTCCCTGCTTAGATTTCCAATGAGTGGTCTACATGCCCAGGCACAATAAGGGAACATACTGGAGGGTTAAAAAAACAAAAACAAAACAAAAAGTCTCTGCCATAAATGCCTTCCCAGGGCTTGTGTTCTGCAAAGCTTACCCACAGCACCTTCTTAGGACCAGACTTCTAGTGTCTCCACTTTTGTTTATAAGGGGATTAGGTACTAAAACAATTCCAAGATATATAAAACTGATAAAACTACTCAATCTGAACACAGGGAAGGTTGACCATACTCAGACCCTGAAGGTTTCTACTTCTAGGCTTCTTAGATTCTTTGGAGACCCACTGGCTCACCTGCATGGTATAAATCTAGCTCTACAAGGACCTTCAAGGTCACTTTCAGATCTATGTTCAGTAGTTCCCTTCTGTAGAGGTTGTATCTACTTCCAAGTCAATATTTTACTTTCCTCAATTATAAGAAAATAAATTAAATTGAGGAAATAACAGAACAGTGAACAATAGAGAAGCTCTGGTTACTCTGTTGTGCTTAGGAATCATTTTAATTAATTATTAAAGAAAAACCATAGATATAATTCCAGCAATGACCGTGAGCCATCTCCCCTTACTTGGAGACTGTAATGAAATCAGCTTTTACCTTCTGTCTAGGTAAGGTTCCCAGAAAACTGCTGCAATGCTAACAGATTCTCTTGCTCAAACACACTCAAACACACTCACAATCCCATGCACTTGCACACTCACGCACACTACCTAATTCTGAGAGGTCTCTAAACAGTCATTACCAAGAAATTGACACTAGAGAATCAGTCAATCATTGCTCCAGGGGTACAATATTTAAAACTAGCTTTTCTAGATTCTACCTCACAGTGATTTCGCTATTGCAGCTCTTTAGAGAGTTAACAACAAAATTATTATTTCCAAACTTTAATTGAGCTTCTTAAACTAGGAATTTATGATACTCTTCACAACACTTGGAGATTTTATGCTCTACAATCTAAGAGTCCGCTGTTTTGTTAGCACTCATTTTTGTAATCCAGTTATTTAAATAGTATTATATGGCTTTATCTGGAAAATAAGCCAATTTGGCGATCTGCTTTTAGCAAGTGGTGCTTTGAGACCTTCTTGTATACACAGCCTTCATCTTTGATCCATATGTCTCAATGAATCCTTTACTAGAGATACACTGTGATTGTCACATATTCGAATTAAAAATTCACCTTTAAGACACAATAATTGTTTTTAAAACTAGATTTATAATTAGCAAATTAAAGCTGAAATGTGGATTTGGGGTTTTGTTTGTTTATTTTTGTGATATATATATATATATATATATATATATACATATACACACATATATATATTTTTTTTTTGCTTACTTGAAAATAATTTCTTTAATCCAGAGCATTTCAAGTCAGCTTTATTTAACGAATATTATCCTTGATAGCCAGAAACCAGAAATCTTGAAAGGTTCATTTTTATCATCAGTGTTTTGAAGTTGCAACTTTGATCCACATCAACATAAAAAAGAAATGATTTTATTAACATTCCCTTTCATTACTGGATAATACTCTGCAGTGTGGGTATGAAGGGGAAACTACGCAGGCTTCCCTTAAAGAGGAATTCACAGGTGATTTTGAAATAATAAAAGCAATAAAAATGTCTTGGTTTCTCTAGATAAGACAAGTATTAACATTTCCCCCATCCCCAACTGTTAATTTTCTGCAGATTCTCCAGCCACTTTCTTATAGGTGAGATTCAATGGCCTGCTTCTACCTATAAACATATATGAACTATAGGAAAACAATTATATGAAAATTTGTTACCAAATTTGATTTTGAAAATCTTGAACCTTTACTTTTTCTGGGATACTAGAAAATTTGAGGTTTTTATCCTATCTTTGATTAGATTCTAGTAGCAAAACCTGCATTTTACCATCCACTGAAGACTGTAACAACAATGGATGTACTTGGTAGAAAATTTGTCTACACTTCTCTTAGAACTGTCTTATATGTTATATAAAGTTTGACATAAATCTTTTCTATACTGCTATTTTGCCATGCTTTATCACCTTCATATAAAATAAAAATACCACATGTATGTATGTATATGTGTGTGTGTGTGTGTGTGTGTGTGTGTATGTGTGTGTATGTGTGTGTGTGTGTATATGT
Organism: Cricetomys ansorgei; assembly: GCA_026225945.1. Taxonomy (NCBI): domain Eukaryota; kingdom Metazoa; phylum Chordata; class Mammalia; order Rodentia; family Nesomyidae; genus Cricetomys; species Cricetomys ansorgei. The sequence goes on along the minus strand of JAMJFZ010000242.1, from coordinate 41,712,206 downwards.
GTGTGTGTACATATAGTACATATTTTTGGAAATATACACACTTACAGTAAAGCAATTGGGCAGTCTAGTCAATAATTATAATGGAAAAAACCCAACAAGAAACAAAAAAACTTGCTAGTATAGGTACAATACTTATACAGAGACACAATATTGGCAGCACTTCTAAAGACCACTGAGAGCCCCTGCTTACCACCATCTACTCCTGTGACCTCAAAGACAGCACGATCTTTGTGATAGTGACTGCCATCCCACCTATGAAGATAACTCTGAACAGCATAGCTAATTTAAGTTTGGGACTCAGTATGAGTAGACTCATACTGATTGTAATCTTTGCTCCTTTTTCTTGAGTCAACTCTACATTTTCTTAAGAGGTTCATTCACTTTGTTGAATGTGGGTGTAGTTCATTCATTTTCATTTCATTGTAGGTAATATTACATCACTTGGACATGTTTAATTTCTCCACTCTATTGGCTTGACACTGGGTTGCTTCAAGCTTGGTTTGTTAGTTGGTTGGTGGAGAGTTTTTTGTTTTTGTTTGTTTGTTTTGTGTGTGTGTGTGTGTGTATGTGTGTGTGTGTGTGTTATGTGTTTCCATGCCTATATATGTGCCTGTGTGTTAACATGCATGGGTTTGTGGATATGTTTGGAGGCCAGAGATTGATGTTAGTGTCTTTCATTATCTCTTTCCATCTTATCTTTTGAGGAAGAGTCTCTCTTCTAAACAAGAGCTCATTGATGGCCTAGACTAGCCAGGTACCCCAGCAGTTCCTGCCTGTCCTGACTCCCTCCCTGTTTGTTTATTTATTTATTTATGTATTTGTTTGTGGTTGCTGAAAATCTGAATTCAGATCCTCATGCTTGCATGGAAGGCACTTTATCCCCAGCCCTATTTCCAGTTTTGGCAATGTTGCTATGATGTCCATGTATACCCATGTACATCCATGTGCATACACATGTCAGCCCTATGCACATCCACATTTCTCCAGTCTAAAGAAAAGTGAAACAAGTTCATGAGTTCACATGTCTTTGAGTTTCTTGGACAAAGCCAACCTGTTTTTACATTCCCATCAGCAGCATCTAAAGCTCTCCACTATGCCATATTCTCACCAACTCTTGGAATTGCCACCTTTAGCTAAGTTGGTGGGTGTCCAGCCAAGAAGCTTTTATTTCTCATTACTTTGGTTGAAAGCACAGCAATTCAGAGAAAGCTTGCCTGTCTTTTCTCTACCTACCATTATATTTATATTCCTTGTTAAATTTTGATCATATGACTTAGAAATAGCATTCTTATTTTATTTCATTTCTTTTTATCTTACAATAAAAAATAGACTATCTAGATCTATGATTTTGGAAATAATATCCTTGTTGACAGAGGCACTACATGCACAAAGTGCATTTCCTCAAAGAGAACTGACTGTCATCTGTAATTATTCTTCTCTGCAGATATCATTACATTCAGAGTAACTCTAAATAACCCTGAATTCTTCTATTTAGAGATGAGTTTGCACATTCCAAAGATCAAACTCCTATATGCGAGGAGCATAGTATTACATGGCTGAACTTGCTAAGAGTTGAGAACTTCCATTTAGTTTAGTTGTTTACAGGTAACCATCATACTTCACTCTAACAGAACCCGAGCGCTGATGGCCCTGCAATGGGACACTCCAGAAGGTGGTGGGCTCATATGGAACAGGAAAGGGAATGAGAAAACTTCTTTGAGTAAACTTTAGATCATATTTTGGCCTTCTTGTATCCCACTGTGAGATGTCTTTGTTCAAATCCCTTCTGTCTTTATCAATTTCTCCTTGTCTTCAAGGTCCAGTTCAAATCTCCCTTGCTATAAAGTAGATCATTCTGAAAGACAGGAAACCAGACAAAGTTCCCAAGTCTGAAATTCACACTTTGGTGTTTAACTATATGTCTAGACTATGTCTCCCTATACTTTGTTGCATTTCATGATCCTGAGTCAAGGGGCTAGAAAGATGGCTTAGTGAGTGAAAGACTTGCCAGAAGCATGAGGCCAGAGTTCAGATCCCCAGGCCCATGTAGAGCTAGACGTAGTAGCATGAGTCTGTATTCCTAATGCCCCTACGGCAAGAAGAGAAGATCTTGCAGAATCTCCACAAGTTCACAATCCAGCTAGCAGGGCAAATGAAGTGGTGAACAAGAAGATACTATCTAAAGGATTAAATGGGGCAGAGCACCCAAGTTTGTCCACTGAGTACCACATATGCCATGGATATGGACACACACACACACACACAACAAACACACACAGAATTAAAAATAATTGTAAGAATAATCGCAAGACAATAGGTTCCTAGAAAAGAATATCTCTGAACATGTTCAAGGTTATTATATTCAGCAGAAGAAACAGTGCCTGTTGCTTGGTAAGTATTAAAGAAAGTAATGACAACAAGAGTACCTTGTGTTTTTCTCCGTGTATGTGTGTGTGTGTGTGTGTGTGTGTGTGTGTGTGTGTTTACTCTGCATGTGAAAAGCGTATAGAAGCAGAAACTATTTCTTTTCCCTTCTCCAACATCACTAAGGGTAGCAGATTTACAATTAATTAAAGTGGAACCCAAAACAAGAATATCATTCTTTAAGGCAGAAATTCTTTTAAAATATCTGTCACGTATCAATCAGGTTTAAGTCATGTATGCTTTGTGATCCAGTTTTCCTAAGGGATAAAATAGCAAGTGTGTGCTATCCAGATGGTCTCTGATAGCTTGGACAGGATCAATTTAGCAAAACCTTCTAGTTTACTTCATCCCATCCGAACGGTAGGATATATTCCTGAGACAGTTCTTTGAACACTATGAATAGAGCACAGCTTTCTGCTAGAAGGTATGGTATGCGGGTGCCCATACATGTAGCGTGACTATGCAAGTTCACACTGCTGTAGAACTACATGGGTCAGATTTGAATGGAATACCTTCTCATGCACACTATTGCTGTTGCATAGACACAGACCTGAGACACAGTTCCTGAGAAACTGCAAATCGGGAGAAATCAACTATTTTCCTACCCATTTTAAGATATATGTTCTTTTCCTAAAGACAATCATTCTTTATTTCTGTAGGAGCTAAGATTTAGATAAGTTTCAGAATCTCTTATTCTCAGTGTAGTAATTTCTGCACCGTCTTAGTGGAATAATGTTAAAGAAGAAACTTTTTCTGTTCTTTCCAATAGAGCCATATTCATAAGTCCATTCATTCATTCACCAGAGGCTTATAGGGTATGGTTAGAAAACATAGATCACTGGTGTTTCATTAAAACCACAGAAAAGTAATGCACATCATCACAGGAAGAAATACAGAATGCGCAACAGCCTCCAGACTACATTCTCAATTCATTCTGTCAGTCACTCTAAGAAATGCCCAAGCCGAAGGAATCTGTTACTCAGTGAACTCTGGGCCCAATCATACAACCAGAGTCCCTCTCAAATATACTCTATCTGCATTATGGTATGTGGACTGAATGAGAGTAAATCTGAGACTAGACCTTGGGCGCCACATCTCTATAGACTTGCTGCTGCTAAAGCAAATGGAAGGCTCAAACAAAGAGGTCCAATTGTACTCCACATCCGTCTTCCCTGGCCATCACTAAAAAATAGGAAGCAGATCACCTCTCTATCACTTGGACTTGAGTTCTACTATAAGGATGCTTTGGTGTTCATTTTTCCCATCTAAATCACATACTTCAAATAGAAGACGAGGGTAATTACAGCCACGCATTATTTGATGGCCTTGATGTAGTCCAACTGGGAGAACACATTGTTACTTGAGTCCATATATGTGTATGTGTATATGAATATAAGTTCTACTGATATGCTCACATACCTACTTATGCTAGAAATCCATGCTTGTGTAAGTACATATGTGTATACATGCTATGGTTTGAATATGAAATGCCACCCATAGGACCACATGTCTGAACACTTGACCCTTAGCTGGGTGGTGCTCTTTTGGAAAGTTGTAGACACTTTAGGAAGTAAAGCATCACTGGAGGAAATGAGTCACTGGAGAGCAAAGAATCTCAAAGTGTTGTTGCAGCCTGGCCCCAGTCCGTATCCACTCTCCCCATCTGCAGGCGTACACTGACCGGCTGCTTCGCGCTCTTGCAGCACTGTGGCCCCCACCATGTTAGACTGTATCCATTTAAGCCATGAGCCAAAAAAAAAAAAAAAACCCAAAAAACAACAAAAAAACCTTCTGAAGCTGCTTTTTGCTAGGCTTATCTGGTCACAACCACAAGAATGAAATTAATATAGTAAGTATACAATTAATTAAATACACACCACACACACACACATATATATATCCCATGTATGCACGTGCCTATCAATGATAACGAAAATAGGGACAAGATTTTAGACTTAAAACTTAAAAAATGTACTAGAGAAGGAAATGACACTGCAACATGCAGACCTTGACAAAAGTTCACAAGTAGTAACCACAGCGCACTTGCGGCTCCACTCAGTCTTCCAGGGAAGGCAAGGATGATGCCCCTCTTCTAAAAAGTGACTCCATCTCAAAAGAATGTGCTGTTGGCTCCAAGCAGACCACAAACATGGATGCACCTTGGACAGCGGACATCCTGGGCTCAGCAGCAATACAGTTCTAATTCCTACGGTTTCCCACGTGGAAACCCAGAGAGGAAAAACAATCCCAGGTGGTCACATGACTCGGGTTTGTCATCTTCTGCATCTGTCCCCATGAGTAAACATCTTGATATAGACGGAAACTGACTCATCTCTATCAGGAACAGCTTTCCTCCGCTGAGTAAACACCAGCACTTGGGGGCCACAGCCACAGGAGGTCTATTGCAGACCACGCAGAACACTAACCTGTGGCCACAAAACACAGCTGTTCCGCTTCAAAAACACTCATGCTACTGAGTCCAGTGGAGGAAAGTGATCAAGTGTGTGAGATCATCTGAGACACAAATGTGGCACAGACAGAACGAGTGAGAGGGAGGTTTTTAATAGACAGATTTACTGACTTCAAAATGACAGCAACTATACATATTATTTTCATTGAGGGAGAAATACTTAGGTGACCCTCAATTACACTTTATGCAAAAGGAGTGGACCACTCCTAGCAGGTTTTTAAATATGTAGGGGTAAGGCATTTAATAGGCATTTGCCCAGTAGGATAAGAACCTACTATAGTTGATGAACGTTTCTTTAACAAATAAAGAATGCTGGTGACATGGGAAGTGGGGCTGGCTATTAAGGGCACACCACTCTCAACAGGGAACCTGTGCTATAAGGGGACAAAAGGCTACCGTTTAAGAAATTACACTTGATAAGTCCATGCTCCCCAGCTCTCACTGAAAGGCATAAGATCAATTAAAACTGCATGACAGACTTGGAAGAAAAGAAGTGACAATAAGAAGGACTTTGATTTCTATGGTAGATTATGTTTCCCAAGGTGGCCACAATAATAACTCTTGTCCCACAAGCTCTTCTGCAGTGTGACCTTCTTCTGTCACCATCATGGCACGGATGTCTGCTGCTCATTTCCCAGTTAGACAGGGAACCTATCTGAAGTCATAGAGGAGGATGGAAGCAACGTGGTGTTGCTCTGAGCCTGAGTTTCCCCAGACTGCAGCTGAGACCTGGGCACACTTCTGCTTGAAAGCTAGAGTCTAGCTGTGGTAAGCCAAGGTGGCCTTGAGAATGACAATCAGCCCTGATGACAGAATAGCTGTGCCCTCAGGAGAAGTTGGTACCAGCCATGTGGGTAAAACCATGCTGGACTCCCTGGTCTATCCCATGAAGAGTGGAAGATCCACCTAATTAACCCAAAGAGCCTGAAAGAGTAATAAATTGTTACTGTTTTAAGCTACTAATGTTTATGGCGGCTCATTATTCAGCAATAAATAAATGTAACAGTTTCTATCATGTAGGCATCCCTCAGCATCCATGGGGAGTTAGTTCCAGGAATCCCCTTGAGTACCAAATTCAATGGATGCTCAAGTACCATATGGTATTTGATTCTAACCTATGCACATCCTTTACATACTTTAAATTATCTATAAAATACTTGTCAAACAAATACAGAGTAAATGATATCAAAATAGTTATACTGTATTATTTACAGAATAAGGATAAGAAAAAAGTCTATATGGGTTTAGTCCAGATAGACAGTTTAATATTTTTGACCCATTATTAGTTGAGTACATGGGTGAAGAACCCATGAAGTCCACTGTACTTTGTTGCCACAATATAAAACATGATGAGCAGACTCTCACACACATGTATAAAATGGCAATATAACAGAAGTGGCTCAGACTCACACACACATGCATGAGATAGCAATATACCAGTGGCTGCAACTCTCACACACACACACACACACGAGATAGATAGCAATGTACCAGTGGCTGAGACTCACACACACACATGCACGAGATAGCAATGTAACAGGAATGGCTATTTCAAATATACATTTTGACAGAACAGTACAAAACCAAAACAACAAACTCACTTTGGTGTTTCTTTACATCCCTTATTAGTAAAATCTGTAAGCTCTCAATGTATTAGAAGAAGCCAGAGAAATCTCACTAAAACAACTGTAAAGAAGCCACTATAACCTTTAAAATTACATTACAGATATTAAAGGTGCTTCAAAAAGATGTACAAATCATTATTTTCACTGATGTTGCTGAAAGAGGCATACATTCACATTAAAACCTTTCTGCTCCTCCTTTTCCCCTTTGGTTCTTCAGTCAAATTCTTTCCCGCCCACAGACATGTACATATTAATAATCTGCAAACATCAAGCAGTGTTGAGAAACATTTATGCTTCTCCAGAGCTTAGCTAACACAATGGTGGACGATTGTTGCGATGACATACATTTTAATTCTCTAACAATGTAACAGCTATTCTATAAACGATATCTATAAACTTGCTTTTATTTTGAAAGCACCCATAACTTTTCCAATTAGCAAACATGAGCCACTGGCAGCTGGAATTTACTTTTTCTTCCATCATATCTGTACCCAGTTTTATAGAGTTCCTAGGATATACACAGGGGACACATTAGAGGTTTATTAAAATCTGGGAAAGGCTTCATACAGGGTTAGAGGAACCTGAAAGTGTCCAGTCGAGCAGAAAAGCTGATGAGGACACAAGACAACATGAGTACTGTGTGATGTGACCACTGAAGCCACTGAGAAGGACCACAGCGACCTCCCTTCTGCCCACTCAGGGCACTGACTACAAACAAAGAGGCTTGACATGAAACTATCTTGTCTCTAAATATCACCCCTCCTACAGTAAAGGTTTTTTCCTTACTGACATCAGAGGCCTACAAAGCCTACTATCATGCCTAAACAGTGACCAGCACCTGTCCTCAGGGCCTATCCACCTGACAGAAATTAAATAGCATCCTGCTGCACATACAGGCCACCGGGGGTCTAGAGACCTCCTTCAGAGAGATTAGCAAGATTACCTCTCAAGAAGCATGGAGAGATAGGGGAAATATTCAGATGAGGTGGGAGGGGAAAAGTTTACTTACAGATGTGCACCTCGGCCACTCCTGGAATAAATGAGTGTCAACCTTTAACAAGTAGATCCTTTACCCAGTCTGTGCTTAGCAGTAATGGCTTCTGGTATGGATCATGGGTCATGGAACCTAAAACACTAGCAAACCAAGACTGGACCTGGAGACAGAAGTTCAAAATCTAAGTCCTGGCAGGGCCAGCAGATTATTTTCAATTTTATTTTCTTTCTTTTTTTTTTTTTTAAAGGGGGGATGTTCGTGCATGTATGTGCTTGTTACTGTGGTTGTGTACATATGCTGAGGGTGAGTGTGCATGTATACCTGTACATCTGGAAACCAGAGGTAAATATCAGGTGTCTTTCCTCAATCATTCTCCCACCCTTAATTTATGAAATAGGGTCTCTAACTGAACCTAAAGTTCATCAGTTTGGCTAGATTGGCTTGCCAATGAGCTTCAGGAATATCTCTTCACAGCCCTGAGGTCACAGGGGCACACACAATCATGTTCAGCTTTCTGTGTGGGTTCTGGGGATCCAAACTCAGGTTCTCATACTTGCACCTTACAAACAAAGCCACCTCCCCAACCTTCAATTTTCTCTTCTCTGAAAAAGAAGTTCAACCAGACAGATGAGCTCAAAGCGTCTTTCCAACTCTAAGCTTTCATTCTTGAACATTCTACTCATTTATGAACATTCTATTCTGTTCTTTGGCAGCAATAGAAAAATGGCTTTCTCTTATAACCCCTAGGAGTTACCTAGGAGTTTCTCTCCACATACCTATTTGTAGATAATGCTGAGCAGGGCCATGAAGAAGAAGGGAAGTGGGTATCTGAGGCCTATGACATGCTTAGTAAGGAAACATCAGATATGTCAGGCATCAATTTCTACCTTTGTCCCACCCTATCAGTATGTCCCTATTTCCTTCTGGAAACAGTAAGCTAACAGTGCTGACGTGACACATCACATACAGAAAGTAAAGGAGTGACATGTCTTTCACTTAGTTGACCTCCATATCCCAGGATACATACACAATGGAACATCTTTTATGATGCTTTCATGGGAAATAGAGTTCCTGAGGCCCGATCAGAAGTGTTGAGGTTGGTTGGGAACACAGAGTTTCCAGTGCTGTGCCCTGATTCAAAAAACACTCCCTGGGGCCAAATGTCCATGACATGCCTGAAGTGACTGTATTAAGAATTTCAGCTCTAATAGAGACATGCTTCTTTATGTTCTCTCTAGGAATACTATGTATTCAAATAACAACAAAAGAGTCCTAGATTCTAGCTCTGCCTTGGACTGCAGGCTCTTCACTGAAAAATCTGATGTGCTGTTTGCTAAATAATTAAAGAATGTAAGTTATGAACCAGAGAAAAAGGTCCATCCACATTGGGAGTTTAAAAGCTCTTACATTTTAGCACATTCTCTAAATTATACATGACCTTGGAAGGGATGTTGTCTCCAGGAATATAAAATATTATAAAGTAATGTAAAATGAAAAAAAAATCAAATACGGCAATTGTATGCAAGACTTTCAAGTGCCTAGGTCAAACCCATCCATTCCTTCCAATGAGAGGCCACTGAAGTGACTGGATTTGGAGAAGGCCATCTCAAAAGCAGTGGGCTCAGGAGGAGCAGCTCTTACCCTGTTCCTTCTCCCTCTTCCTAATCAAAGCTAGACTCTGGTCACAAACCCTAGCAGCCATCTTTTCCTACTTAAAGATTCCCATCAGGTACTAAGTAATTTAGCTCCAAGGAAAAGCCTTGGTCCTTGAAGATCCACAGGGCTCCCAAGCCAGCCCTGGATTATTTACCTCTAGAGTTCTTACCCGGGTGAGATAAAGAAATTTCATTCTCTTAAATAAGCTATTGTTGTCTTGGGATTTTCTGTTTCAAAAAATGATTTCACCTGTGAATTTATCTACCCTCTCCCAGTCTTAGATGCAGAAGCCTCTGCTGCTGTGTGTATACACTAACAGAATAACTTAAAAGGAGCAAAGGTCCATTCCTAGTCAGTTTCAGAGGATTCAGTCCATGGCTACTTGGCCCCATGAACTTGAGAATATCAAGTTAGCAGAATGTGTGATGGAAATGAGAAAGATAGAGATAGGGAAAAAATGTCAAGGCTTAGAACAGGACACAGCCCCAAGGACACACCTTGTGACCTACTTCCTTCGGTTAAGGCCCTCCTCCTACAGTTTCTCAAAAGAATGCCACCATCAGAAGACCAAAGTCCCCACAAGAGTCCTTTATGGGTGAGACAGGGAAGGTAATGGACTTTCAAATGTATGGCTGATAGGAAAAATACCTCAGGAAGTCATTCACACAACACCAAGAGCACTACCTAACTAAAATCACGACCTAACTAAATTCATTTGTTCCCATGTCAATATGGAAATAGGTTGTTGGAGAGACTGGTGGAAGTGTTTGATTTCTTAATCTTCTCATTTGTCAGTGGAGAAAATATTGACCTACCTTTTGAGCACAGATAGAAGATTGACCAATTAATAATTGTCAATCACCATGAAAATATAAATTTTGAGAAGCAATAAGATTTTTCATTAAACTATTAATAGCCGTGCCAGTAATTTCTTCCTTCACTGGAGAAAATTTACACTTGATGGGCACCAAAGGCTCATGGCATAATAAAGAGTAAAAGTTAAATGAAAATTAAGCCTTAAGACACTCCATGACATTTCAACAAAAGCATTTAGGTAAATGATGTTGCCATCAAATGTAATCTCTTGGAGTCAGGCTCAACATATTTCTGGTATGTAAAGTAATCTTGTATGAGAGTGTACACTGGTTGTGTTATCTGAGAGATGCTTTGGAGATGTCTCTGGCTGTTCTTGAATGCTGCGGCAGCTTAACTCACTTCCTAAGAGCTGTGCATAAATTCTACTGGATTCTTTGCAAGCTGCTCTCATCATACAACCTAAGGCAAAGCAGGTTTTGTTAATCTTGCTGGCCAGGGGCTGGCTTTATGGAGGTTGCTTTGTGTATAGCTACAGCACTTTTTCTATGCACTCTGCCCTGCTGGAACTCCTGAATGCTCTGAGTGTGCAACTTGCTGTGACAGAACGCTACGGCTTATGAAATTGTTGTCTCTACGACATATCAGAATTTGGAGTCATAGTCTTTTCAAACATCAGCAATTACCCCCCTGGAATGCCCTATCTGGCTCTGCCACCCCACAGCCCCTCCCTGCCCATTCATTTCCTAATGATCCCTCTGGGTAGCTCTCACCTCTGATTTCTTCCAGAAGACCTCCCCTGCATACATTCACCATTCGCCCTCCTTTGAACTAACCACTCATATTAGCAATTCTGCCTTTTAATGACACACTGCCACATTCAATATTAGAGTTTCAGGTGTGAGTGTTTTGTTCCCCTAGTACACAGTGCTATCTGTAGAGTGGAGTTCATGACACATTTCTTTTGCGCCCTCACAATGCTCAGCAAAACACACTGCCACGTCCACATTAAATATGTTGCTTTAATATGTCAGGTGCACCACAAAAACAGCCAACTGTCTCTATGAGCATTTGATGCACAAATGCATTTTGTTAGGCACTATTCCCTAGAAAACAGAAATACAGGTCTCCCGTGTTTAAATGAACTCACCAAGCACAGGTGATTTTCCAAACCATTGCTCACTTGCACCTCCTCTGCAGCCAGACCAATTCCAAGACACTCAGGCTTGTCTGCTAAACATGAGATATGAATATTTTAAACTGCACTAAAGGAAAATTAATGTGTTCTAATTTTTGAGCTAATTCACATAACTGGGGAGAGATCCTTTAAAGTCATTCTGAAAGTTGCATGGGGGAGAAATCTATGCCAGTCAATAAGTAAGTAAAATGCAAGTACGAAAACTTCAGTGATATCCACTGCATACAGTCACACTCTCAATACACAGAGTGTATGTGGAAGACTGATGTCAGGGTGTTAATGCTTAGTGGGTTATGTAGGATGAAGATGGGGGTTCAGTACTTTTTCCATAACTGAAGCAGGGTTTCTCTTTATTCCCCAAATACAACCTTCTTTGTTCTGCATGAAGCTGAATATCAAGATCTTCCTAAGAAGGTGGCAGGCACAGTTACACAGAACCCACTCTGGCTCTTCTATTGCCCCTTCCCACAGCATCCAGGGTGCATTAGCCCCTTTTGAGTTTATTTATTTATTGGGAATACTGGAGATTGAACCGAGTGCCTCAAGCATGCTAGGCAAGTGCTATAAACCTGACCCTCCCTTTTGAGTCAAAAGTGGAGAATTTTAAGACAAGAACCCCAAACATTAAGCTCACATTTCCACTTTTCAAACTTCTCAGGATTTGGGAAGATGTTCAAGTCTGGACTCTGACTCCCATTATGTATCGCCCAGAACCATTATCGTGTTCACTGAGGTCAGCAACACACACAATATTTATCAGCCCCCTTCAGGTGCTGAACAGTATAGTAGTCTGACACTTTGGTCATTTCATTAAAGTGTTGAAATGGGTGATTTTCCTCAGCTTTTCATTACTGGCCTTCCTTCACAGAAAAGGAGTTTTCATTTTAGATGAAGACTTCTGGCCATGCCAACAGTCATCACTAGCATGGGTGCTGTGCTGGACCATTAGCCAGAATGTACCCCTCTCCCTCCCCTACTCCCATCTCTAAGAGGCCCTTGAAACCACACACTACTTTTTACTCATTTTAACACTTTCAAGTTTTGTTCCTTCATTTCTCCTTTAGAAGACTGCTAAGAATTAATTACTACCAAAATGATTACATTGATTTTTTTAAGCTAATGGAATTTTTAATGAAAATAATACAAAGGGGAATGATGGGAAAACGGTAGTGTGAAAATCAGCCATAAAAGTGGCCTGTTAAGATTCATAAGGTGGTCACAGATTCCAATAATAGACAGTAAATTTAATCTGCTTGGTAATTCATTCCTTCCGTCCTTCCTTCCTTCCTTCCTTCCTTCTCTCCCTCCCTCCTTCCCTCCCTTCTTTCCTTCCTTTCTCTTTTCTGAGTGTTGGGGGAAGGGGTGGCAGTTCTTGGTCATATCTATTAATTCTCTAATAATGAGTAGAAAAGAAAGAGAGAGAAGGGGAAGGGAGGGGGGAAGAGGTAGGGAGAGGAGAGGAGGGGAGCCAGCTGATCTAATCCTATGGGAGTAAAGGATCAATTTGCTGGCTTTCAATAAGGCAGTAAGCCCTGGTTGTCAAAATCTCCATCTCAAAAGGCAAGAACACCAGCAAAACCTTAACAACCTCGCACATCTCCTTTTTGCAGAGAGATTACAGAACGAAACTTCTCAAGTAGTAACCAACCTGAGCAGATATTTTGCATAAAAAATATAGAATATGGACTGGGGAGGAGCCACACAAGCATGAGAATAAGAGTTCAGATCCCCCCAGAACACACTTAAAAGCTGGGCAGGAGGAGTACTGACCCCCTAGCAGGAGGGTCACAGAGACAGAAAGCCCCTGGAGCAAGCTGGCTAGGAAGACTGTTAAAAATCCAAGTGCCACCTTCAGCCAGATGCCGAACCTTAATATAAAAATACTCAGTGTCGATCTTGGGCCTTGACACACATTTGCATCCACATGCATGCACATGTGTACCCACACACAAGCAAACACGCATAAACATATATATTGCATATATATTTGTATGCAAAAGTAATTAAATTAATCATTTAAAAACTAGATCAGGAAGGGGGTTACAAAATTAGAGATACGGTGGGAAAGAAACTCACGAAGAAAAACCAAAACTCTGATTCAAGAAGAGAAAGAGGTTGCCAACCACCTATGGTTCTGGCCTAAGGACACACCAGGGGCTGAACAGTTCTAGCCAGCAGAGAATCTCAAATTTCACAATGGTAAAAATGACTGCCACCACTCTAGCTTATAAACCTGCTTATTTCTCATTCCTGGTTTAATGCTGGATGCTGGATACTGGGAGTCCCTCCAGGGGTGTGGAGAGCTAGGACCATTCCTGAGTCTCTGCCTTGTTCCTGCGCCCACCACTAGATAATCAAGACTGCATTTTTGCAGTCTTGCCTCCTAGATACTTATTGTTTGGTCTTCCTCACCCATCCTCACCCACCCTCTCCTACCCACAAACTCTGCTATGTTCAGTGCAGACCAATGGGAACACATGTGTTCACCTTCCTGCATATCACCTGCCCCAGATACCTGCTGCTTAAAACTGTAATTATCAACCATCCTTACATCTCTAAGCATCCAATGAAATCTTACTAAAATGTAGAACAAGTCCTGCCTTGACTGTACAGGTACCACTAAATGGAGAATCCTGCTAACTCAACTCCCAATGTCTACCCATACATAATGGATGCTTGAAATGCAGAGGACATGGCTATCTGCCACAAGATCCAACTTCTCTTCCTAGTTCATTGCAGTCACAAGCCTGCAGTACATTCCCAGTGACCCCCACCACCTACATCTTATACCTGTGTTATCCTCTCTCATATCACCCCAGGGTTAACTGTGTGATCAGCAGACAGTGAACAGAATACTGATGTGCTATAGCCAAGAGTTGGCCACGAAAGCTGGCCATACTGTAGCTGAGTTCCCAGGGTAGAGAGTTACCTAGGATGCGGCTGCTTTACACCTCTTTCCTCCCTCCTTTTCCTCTTTCTCCTCCTCATCTTCATCCTTCTCCTCTCCCTATTCCTCCTCTTATTCATTCTATTTCTCTTATTCCTCTTCCTCTTCTTTCTCCTCCTCTCTTCTTCCTATTACTCCATCCAATTCCTCCTTGTCTCCTCCTCTTCTCCCTCCTCCTCCTGCCTCAGTCTTCCTCATCTCAACCTCCCCTTCTTTCTCCTTCCCCTTCTCTTATTACTTTCTTTGTGGAAAGTCTATCACTATGTTATGCACTCTCTTCCACAGAAGCCCAGATAGGGAGGCCTCCGGTCAGGTCTCCAGTCAGCAGCCCTGTGACTGAGCTCAAACAGCGACCCTCCAAACCTGATCAGCACCTAATAGCAACCACCTAAGTAACTCCAAATGAGAATTTTCCAGGCATCATGTTCCCAAATTCTGTACCTACAGAATAATTCTCAGTAACATTATAGCATCATAAGTAACAAAGTCTTAGGGTCTTTGTGACGCAGTAATAAAGCTAATAAACTCCTAAGAACCCATACGTTCTAGATGAATCCTGTCACTTTTTTTTGGTTTTTTTCCTCCAAAAAGAAACTGCCCAGGAGATAGTCTGCTGTTTTGCTTCTACTATTCTCCTTTTTTCTCTTCTATCAGCAAGAACTGTACTGTCTAGTCCTGCCTCCACAACCCTTTACACACACACACACACACACACACACACACAAGCATGGTTGGTCTACCTTACTAAGCCATGCACATCTGCAAAGACATTATGTGTTCCATGAAGCCAGCCCTGAAACTCCAGACTGTTCTCAGTGTCCTCTCCTTATATCATTTTTCCCATAGGTCCTGGGCCCTGTACTCTAAGAGCCTACTGTGTGTCTGTGTCTTGTGTTTTTCCACTACTATAACTATTCTGGTTCACAGTTTTAGAGGTTCTAGTCCATGTCTAGGTGGACCAAAGACTTTTAAGCTTCTGGGCAAGGTGTCAGATAGCAATGATAGGGAGTCACAATGCAACAAAACATCTCAGTCCGTTGCCAGGAAATAAAGCCAGGACAGAGGCCTGATACTACAATCCCCTGCCAGGGCACACCCCCAGTGATCTGAACACTTCCCACTAAGCCCGACCTCTTCATTTTTTTTTTACTACATTTTCATGGGAAACTCAACATCAACATTATAATAGTCAAATAAATGCCCTGCACTGAAATCCTGATAAATGCATAGAGGAATTTGGGCATGCATGCTACGAACTGTACAGGTGCCCTCCGTGTGGAAGTGGGTGCTGAATAGCATTCTGTGAAGCCAGGCTACAGCACTTAAGCCATGTAAGGATATTCACGCCCATGGCATCAGTCAGTGTTGAACCTGTATTCACAAGAACATTATCACTATTTTGCTGTTAGGTACCAATCTGAGCTCCACCGGTGAGTGAACACTAATGAAAAGAAAGGAGGATATAATGATTCTTTTCTTTCTTTGCTGGG
Organism: Cricetomys ansorgei; assembly: GCA_026225945.1. NCBI lineage: Eukaryota > Metazoa > Chordata > Mammalia > Rodentia > Nesomyidae > Cricetomys > Cricetomys ansorgei. The sequence goes on along the minus strand of JAMJFZ010000242.1, from coordinate 41,696,589 downwards.
CAAGGAGACAAATGAATTATAGAGGGCAGGCAGTTGGCTTACAGAAGGAAACTAGACAAATGGAAGTCGGGAGATACAGCGATGTGGCAGGAACCATTGACTTCATGCCAAACAACAGTCTACCAACAGAAGACACACCACTTAGGTATCCACAGGTCTAGGCAGCAATGGGAAGAAGTGACTCTAATCCCGAGAGGTACTTCAGTAGAAAAGCAAAAGGAAAGAAGAAAGCAATGGACTAAAGTTTGTACCCTGAAAACCTTAGAAAAGGGGGAGAGAGGCAAAGTGATAGAAGAAAAAGAGTACTAAGTTACAGGGAGAAGAAATATTCAAAAGGACACAAAGTAAACATATACCCACAATTCAAATGTTGGCTTATATGCACAACTAAAGATTTCTCGTTGAAAGCACGTTAATAAAGAACATCAAATGTGAAATATTAAACCAATTTGTAAAGCCAGCAGATTCAGCTTTTTGATAATAACTATAAAACATTGGTAAAAAGAAAATACTTTTCATAGAAAATAAAATTAAGTATAAGAAATATGTATATGATAGCTTTGACAGGTTTCAAACACATTACAAAAGCTCTCTCAGGTGACTGCCAACCTGATCAGTTAATTACAATGGGGAATATTTCCATAAATTAGACTATAGAAAGTTAAGTTTAGAGGCAGTCTGAGTAATAAAAATACACACTTTAAATAATTCATAAATTAAATAGAAAATGTTTTATTGATACAACCAAAAATATAGCTTTGTGTATGAATGTACCCATATTTTTTTTTCTAAAAGCACGGGTTTTTAAGAGGGAGTTTTCTGAAAGCACACTGCTGGCTTCTTTTTTTCAAATCATTTGAACAATGATAACTTCGTCGGTAAAATGTCTACTTTTCGAGAGTGATGGAGAAGGCCAGCGTTGGGAGCTGATCTTATTTAGACTTTCTGCTTCTGTAATCAACACCCCTACCCCAGATGTGACCAGATATCCTCCATTCTAGTGTCCCCTACATGGGGGGCCCAAGAACGCTAAGGGTTTTTAAACTGGCCCCATTCCAAGAAAGCCACATAAAATGAAACTAGCCTCCATCACCTAGAGAAACAGACAGGAAAATAGATGTGTCTCCAGATCAATTGGAATTTTATTTAGAAAAATCTGACTTTAAAATGGGCATTTCTCATGAATCAAGTGGAACGTTTACTCGGACTTGCCCATCACACTCATCTCTCTGTTAGTTTTGAATGGAAGGACCGAAGCTCTTGGAGCTGATCAGCCTGGTCGTCCTTGTCCACATTTCTGTTTAGTCAACAAGGAAGCTGAGCTAAAAGGGTTTGAGTTATAGAGGGTAGGATCAAAAAAACTTGATGTGCTGGTAAGTTTAATTCAAAGTCCCTGAAAATTAGACATATCACACATGCAAAACAATATATGCAAATCATTTTGTTGTTGTTAAACAAAGAAGCTAGAAAACAATGAAAGTCATCAGTTAATCGACCCTGCAGTGCTTAACAGAGGACATGTACAAACTCAGTCATTTACGCTTGTCATCAGTCCCATTAGGGTCTTATTCACCACCCTGATTTTGCCAGTTCGCCCATTCCTTGCGCTGACCCTGTTATTTTCCTGGCTTGACTTACTACTGTGATTCTACATTCTAACAGCTAATCATGTACCCAAAATATCCCACATAATTATGTTATAATTAGATTGAAACAAATGTTTCCTTACCCCTTTTGCTTTCAGATATTCCCTACTGTTCCAAATATATTTTTTTAGCACGTCTAATGTGTGTTCAAAGAGTTCTACCCAATAATCTACCTACATTCATCCTACCATTCACCCAGGAGGCATGATCCCTTTAAACTTTGAGAAGCTCCAGTTGGAACAAAGAAGGAAAAAGGGTTCAGAGTTTGTGGAATAATCACTTCTAATCGATCAATTTCCCCTGAAGGTACAACCGAAGGAGAGGAGGAGAGGAGAGTACCAGTCCAACCCCTTGAAGTTTAAAGAAACCAAGCCCTGAGGCACAGGGTAGACTGATTCCTGCTTCCCCCTCCAAGACCTATTAAGAGGTCACTGATCTCTGTGACACTGCTACTGGTCCCTGAAGGCAGGCTCCCCAGACGGGGGCTTAGCACAAAGAGCAGGGTGTGGAAAGAGTCTACTTTTCATAGATTCTTTAGCAACCCACACTCTAAAAAAGAAATAGATGTCAGTTGCAAGCGTTTTAAGGGGAGTGACCTTTAAAACAGAATCGAGTGTGCTCAGGCAAAAATGTAAAAGTTTCACCATCGTGTTTTATAGTGTAGATTTCACACCTATAAGGGCCTTTCTGTGCACACAGCCCCACCTGTTTAAAAGGTGGGGCAGTGAGGCTGCCGAGGACCTGGGAAATTGTGGGTCTCTTAATTCATCTTCCCCACAAAAGACCCCACAGCTTTCACGTCCCAAATACAGCTGTTGGTTTACAATGTTTACACATCTGCACAGGGACACACTGACAGCTTTAATCACCAGCAATGGCCATCAAGGACATGCTAGAAGTCCTTAAAGATATTCTCCCATGGCTCTTGACATTTTATTTACAAGTTTGGGGTAAATGAGTCCTGAAACCAGACAATTAGATCACTAGATATTCATTCCCAATTATACAACGATTAGATCATTAGATGTTCATTCTCAATTATACAATGAAGGTAAAGTCATTTCATAAAACTACTATGGCTTAGCAGATGCTCAAAGGTAACATTTTCAAACACAGAAGCTTCGTGTAACTTTTTTCTGAAAATGTAACACTTCTTAAACGCCATTTTTAAATACTGGAGTTAATCAATGAACATATTAATGTGAATATAGTTATGATTAACGAAGGAAAGTCCAGTTAGGTTTTCTGGTTAAAGCTAAGTGAATGCACCGTACATTTTCCATTCAGCGGATCCAACCTTCAAGAGCTGCCCTGTGATCCACAACTCAGGAAAAGCAGGCTGGAAGTATGGATATCTAATAAGAGATGACACAGAAATGCAGAAAACGATGTTTTGCTAAGCTACCCTTTCAACTTGTGAGCTATTTGGTTTTAATAAAGCTAGCACATGTAATTTACCATCAGTTACAGTAAAAAAAAGTAATTCATAGGTCTGACCCCTTATAAGCCCCAGTTATATCGTATTAAATCATTCTAAAAAGCTTTAAGGACAAAAAGAATATCATTATGTGTCTAAGTTAAAGTAGAGAACTTCACAAGCATGTTAACCATGAGACTGGCAGGCAAGGAACCTCTAATTTTGAACCTCTAAAAAAATAAAAATAAAAAAACAAATAAACAAAAAGGGCCAGCAAGTGATTCTGCAGAGAAAGAGGCTTATCAGGAATCTGACAACCTGAATTCAAACCCCAGGACACACACAGTGGAAGGAGACGCAACTTCCCCAAACTATCCTATGACTGCCACACGTGCTGTGGTATGAGCCAAAGCCCCAACATACACATAGAAATAAACATCACAATTATTTTTAATCCGCTATAGCAAACAAGATCAGTACTGAAATAACAAGCATGTAAACAGCGCCCTGAATTCTCCAAAACTGGAGAAAGGAGTTCACTCGCTAGCTATTTGGAATTTAGAACCAATTACGGGTGATTACTCTTTTTTGGTAAATGCATAGCAGATTTAGTCACTGCCCTGTTGGATGAAGATAATAACACAGCTGGCTGCACCACTTTCTCTGTATTAGAGAGCAGCAGAGACTTTCGAGTTGTTTTCATATTGTAAAGTATGTGATAAACAAGAAGTGTTTTGTGGAACATAGGGTACATTATTCCAGATTAGAGCTCGTAGTCTGAATATCAGCTTGCAATCAGAGAAGACACTGTTCATGAGCAGCCATTCTAGGGATGGGGGAGGTAGCTCAGTGAGTGATTTCCCTGCCACACAAGCACAGGGACCTACCTGAGCTTCATCCCATGGAAAAAATCTGGGAGCTGTGAACCGCCTTGTAACCCCAGTACTGGGGAAGAAGAGATAGGGTAATCCTGGGGACTGCTGGCCAACCAGCACAGTGACTCAGTTACATCCAAGCCAATGAGAAACCCTGTCTCAAAATTAAAGTGAATTAAATTTCAGCTAAGATTTTCCTCTGGTCCCCACATGCATATGTGCATATGCGAACATACATACATATGTACATCCACACACAAATATTAAGAAAATTTAAAAAGTCATTCTAGTAAAGCTCTTCCTGAGAGCAAGATAACTATGACTCCAGTCAGCTGAACGGCTTCATGTCTTCTATACTTTATTCCCTCCTCATGGTGCAGTCGGTTCTCTCCAGAGAAACGGACATAAGGACCACCTTATTTAATTTTAACTAATTTAATTCAGGCCTCTGATATTTTCACAACTAACTTCAAAACTTCTGTGCAAAAAAACCTGCAAGATATTGATGGTCAAATACAGGTACTCAACAAGAAAATGGCTGGCCCTGCTCTGCTCTGCTCCCCTAGCAGAAGCCATTTCAGCCACTGTGTGAAAGAGGAGGGAGGAGACAATTTAACCTGGGCAGGCCAAAGGGCAGCTGAACAACACTGATAGTTACAGGGAAGTCGGATGAGACCCAGGCTATACACAGCCAGGACCTTGAGGCATTGTTCTTGGCTGGTTTACGAAGTATCTTTGCTCAGGTTTAACAGTGATGAAAATGAATTGACAAATTGAGCAAGTAGGCTAGAAGTCTAAGATTGCTAAATTACTGTAAACTATGTTTATTTCATCTTTATGTCATTTTTCCATTCCTACTTCTGTACATGCTGTACAATGCATGTGTGCACGTGAGACATCCACCAAGGCGTATGAAAATGCATACTAACTTTTTATCAAAAAGGCTGAAAAGGCACTGGCCTCCACTCTGAGATGCACACACCAAAGGGTCAGGTAAGGGTTCTGTCCAGGAAGCCAGGGCACTGCCTTCAATCAGGTATTTAAGGAAGTATGCAGCTAGCAATTTGAGGATATTTTAGGTAGAATGTCACAAATCCATCTAAAAAGAGGCAAGTTAAAAATAAAACTTATAACTACCTTAAGTCTAATTAGTATAGACATAATTACTGTTATATAAATGATTAATAAAAACATAATGGATTAATATAAAGTTTAATATGGAAATACACAAATAAAGCTTACAATGCCTCATAATTAATATGAACAAATATTTTAAATAGCATATTGATTCTTCATAGTTTACTTCAACTTATGATTTGCTGAGAAAAATAGTAAAAATGGGTTCTAAATGCAGTTTTAATATGCTTCTACAAAATCACACTTTCCCAACAGAACGAGAGTCACAAGGTAAAGAGTTATGTCATCATAATGTTCCACGTATCTGAAACTTTTCAGCTCTCAAAAACTGTGCAAAGATTCTAAAAAGCCTAACTTTGAAAATAAAATCAAGCGAACATGCTAATTTATACAGCAGCAACTCATTTTCTCAATTCATCCTCCTCAAAAATGTAAATCAATACAGGAACACTATCTGCTTAAAACAATTATTGGACATTAGCCTCACACCAGCTACTTGGGAGGCTGAGGCAGGAGGATCTCGTTTGAAGCCAGCAACCTTGGTTACAATAATGAACAACTTAGAGAGATCCAGTCTCAAGATATCATCATCATCATCATCATCATCATCAGTAGTAGTAGTAGCAGCATCAATAGCAGTAATAATAATATTAATAATATTAATAATAATAATAATAATAAAGTGGGTTGAGGACATGGCTCAGCAGTAGAACACTTACCTGAGACCTGTACATCCTGAACTGAAAAAGAAAGAAACAGAGGAAGGAAGAAAGGAAGGAAGGAAAGGAGGGAGGGAGGAAATGACTCCTAAGAAGGGGAAAATCAGTCTTCTTAAGGAATGATAGGGTTAATCCCCTGATGGTTTATCCGGTCCCAAGTAGTCAGCCTTAAACATGCATGTCTACAAGTAGGCACCAAATGGTCTCAGTAGATTGTTCCCCCCACCACACACACATACATAACATGCACACAATAATAATTGAAGAAGAGGAGGTTGTGAATTTGAAGAGTTGGGGGAAGGAGGAATGAAAATGATATAAATACAGCAATCCTGTATGATTTCTAAAAATAAGAATTAAAAAAAAGTTTAAAAAAAGGAAAAAGAAAGAGGGAAAAAAGGAATGAGAAAAAGAGTTTCAAGTCTGACTTATGTTCCCCGAAATATATCAGCCTTCCTGTCACTTGGACTTCTACTTAGCAAACTACCAATAGCCAGCGGATGCTGGGTTAAAAACTAATACCATCTACTTGGCGTTTTCTGCATATGCACCCAAAGCAATTCACATTAATGATGTGAAAGAGCACTTAGCAGACAACTCAAGTTTGCAAATTAGCAAGAGACAAGAGAGAAAGGACTCCGAACAAGGAGCAAACCGTATTACCAAATGCACTTTACACATTTATCCGGTTAAGTGTAGCTTAGTCTCGATGATTTACAAGGCTGGTTCCCACTCCGTTTTGTAAGCATAATAAAATCCCGTAATCTCAGCCTTCCCCCACAGCACCCTGCTATTAAATCTTTGTTGAGTAGTGTGATGAGACCCCTCTGGCTCGCAGCCCTCCCCGCCCCCTGAGGGAATTGGCAAGAAATGATAGGGTTTGTGGATTAGTAAAATGAAAGGTTCTCTATGCTTTTCCTTCTTAAATATATATTTTGATAATCGTCTTCTGCATCAGAGTCCCAACAGCACTGGAAGGCTGTCTCCCCTCCCTTCCTGGCCTCCAGGGAAACACAGCAGGGCTGGGGCCAGGCAGGTGACTGCCATCTATGGCTCCAGCTGAAGAGTGGGATTTAAGTTTGTCTTCACCTTTGCCCCTCTTCCTTCAAGCAAGGGCAGTATGTAATTTACTTCTACATACCAGATTACAGACTGGAAAAAAACAATACTAGGAGACCAAGAAGAGTAATGTCATCTGCATGGGATCACCCAGTCCCCTGCTACCTTTAGGGGCTGTTTTGTCAAACTCTGGATGAAATTTACTTCACCAGAATAGTGTTGACATTCCGAAGAACCCCTAAAATCCAGATTCACCAAAGCATGTGTGTGACTCCCTCCACAAAGCATGTGTGTGACTCCCTCCATCTCTGCATCCTTTCCTCTACCACTGTCCACGAGTCCAGGACACACTGCTGTCTAACTTACAACCTGTCTTCTCCTACAATGGCTTGGTTCAGGATAAGCTTATTCAGCAGGACTGTACCCGGACTTCAAGCCTTTTGATATGGAGTGACCAGTGTCCACTGAGGTAGACTGATCAAAGAATCTGCATCATCCTTGGGAACAAAAGTTCCTTGACTCCTTTGGGAACCAAAGAAACAGATGTGAAGTTACCAAGAAATCCTACAGTCAAGGGCAAGAAATAGCCAGGGCTATGTCACAGCAGAAGAACCTAGCAACCCCCAGAAGCTTGTGTGATGTCCAGGCACCTCAGACTATCAGGCACCTGTTTTCTGTTTTGCAAATCAGTGAGTAATATGGCTTTTATCTTGTCTAATTCTACTTATATTTAAGCACTGCAACACACTACTAGAATTCACTCTCCTTCACACAAATTATTCATGGGAATACCTTCAGGTTATAGTCTATCTGGGCAGAGCCAAGCAGCTAAGCAAAGGCAACAAGATTAACAGAGAACATCCACATGGATCAAAGAACAACTGGAATTCCTTAAGAGTCTCTGAAACACACAGAGGAGGAAAGGCGGTGACGCAGATAAGGAAATTAAGAGACTTTGAGAACAGACAGGAACCAGAGGTGAGATAACAAAGATACAAACAGAGTGGATAAAGTTAAAAACAAAACAAATAAAAAAAAAGAAAAAGAAAATGAAAGAGTCAAACCAAGAGAAGAAAAGAAACACCAATACCCCTCTTTGCTATATTAGCACTTTGTCAAGAAGTTTTACAAACAGGTGGTACCCAGAGAGTTCACTGTAGCATCAGGAAGCATCAGGAAGATAACCCAGAGGTGCTGTCCAAACTTTCACCCTTTTAATTAAAATTCTTCCTGTGTCTTTAATCTTCTCCAGAGCAGACTGGAGGGCTCCCTCAAGCTAACTCAAGCTTCAACTTGGACACCATCTAATGTGATTACTGTCATCTCTGTTTTTCCCTCTCTGGCCTTCTACTCTCTGGCTTTACCCTCCAAAACTTACCCCCACCCTACCAAATGTATACGCACACATACCACAATCATCACCATCACCACACACACCGCCATCATCACCACCACCACCACCACCACCACCACCATCACCAACACCAACACCACTATAATCATCTCCATCATTTTTTTTCTTTTTTTTTAGTTTTATTTACTCTTCTGATGTTTCGGTTCACAGGAAGGAAGCCCATCCAATTCGACCTTTCCCGACGTGATTCCATAAGTCATTTTTTGTTCTCTGATCTTTAATTAAAATGCTGTGCTATGTGAACACAAGTCAGATCCCAACTTTCTGAAAGCCTCGGGTCAAGAGAGACCAATTATTTTATTACTTTTAAAGAAAGAAACATTATTTAACCCAAATATTAGCTGCCCCGACCCATACCATATTCTGAAGATACCATCGAAATCAGATGAGACAGGAATGGTATTTTCCATTTCTCTTCTGAGTCATGAAGCTGGACATAAAGATTAGTATCAGCCAGGCACTCTGTAAAAAGGGCATGCTTGCTAAGTAGAATGCAGAGCTCACTTTTCAACATTTAAATTGTAAGATAACTTTAGGATTGTGGGTGGAGCTCAGTGGTGGAATGCTTGCCAAACATGCACGATACCCTGATGTGATCCTAAATACCACAAGAAAGAAGGAATGAACAAATGAATGGATGAAATGTAACCTGAAACAGGACAGACAACCCTTCTCACCTTAGAAAAGATTTCTCACCAGGTTAGTACATACTAGGCAGCGCACATCCAGGGTTTTGTGCTAATGTAAGCACTATTCTACATGCGTGAAAAGCTTCATTTAATGTACCAGTCATGCACCTAAAAACGGTATCTTACTAATTATCTGTATTTAATAGGCTTTTCAGATGGACTTGGAGGAACATGCCTTTAATCCCAGCACCCAGGAGGCAGAAGCAAGTTTATCAATGAGAGTCCAAGGCCAGCCTGGTCTACATAGTAAGGCATGGGCCAGCCAGGGGATATACAGTAAGATCCTGGATTTTCACAGAATTCTGTGTTCTAAGGAAAAGAGCCATTAAACAAAGTCAGTTTGGTGTATATACTGGCAGCTGTAAGCAAATCCACAAAGAAGACCAATTTGTACCCAAAGGAAAGACAAAATCCAGTGTGAACATTAGCATGGACATATGATGACTAGAAGTCTGACCCACTGCTGGCAGGAATACAAACTGAAACAGCCATCTTGGGAACAAGCTTGGAAGTATCTCTGTAAACAGGCATATCCTCCCTTCTCGACCTCCTTAATACACAGCACTTCTACTCCTGTGTCATCCTCTCAAGCGGACTGCAACACATGCCCACAGAGAGTTAGGTGGTCCGCTGCAGCAACTTAATTCAGAATAGCAAAAAAGAAAAGAAAAAAAGGAAGTAACCAAAATGTCCAGCAAAAAGAAAATGAAAATTAAATTACAGTACAGCCATAAAACAGTATTAGTATTTGAACATGCAGATTACTAATCAACAATGAGAACAAAGGCAAAAATAATTTTAAAAAAATAATTCAAAGCAGCATAAAAGAGTTTCCTTGGCATGCCACAAGAAGGTCCTGAATGCAAAGAGAAGAGTTCATGGTGTATCACAGTGTATGGTCCCATTTGTAGTAAGCTAAACGAATCTATGGTTAAAGAACTCAAAAGACCTGTATACTTCTGGGAGAGCACTGCTGATGAGGAAGGGGCAGAGAGGACTGTGGTGTAAAAGAACATCTACATGTGAAATAGGTGCACTACATGCGTGTGTGTGCATTGTGCCAAATTTCATCAAACTGCACACTCATGACTTATTAATTTTACTCTATGTAAATACTGCATTAAAATATAGACTCATCAGCTGCAAAAGATATTAAGCTCTAATCAGTTGACATGCTTCTCAGGAATATATGAGTCAGCCACTGTGGTATTATTTAATTTGTATTCTCGGCTCAAGTATATGAGTCAATACACTGAGGATGGTAGCAGACAGGTTTCCATTCCAGAAGGCAATGATCAACAGGGACTGGAAAATGAGAAAGATGTGCCTGAGACATTGGGTTGAGTTGGAAATATCAATACAAACACAGAGGTTTGTTAGAGTCCAAGGAAAATACATATAGATGTACATACTCCTGTATGTATAGGACCATATTATGGACCATATTATGTGTATATGACAAATCATATTAACATATTTGTATATGTCCTCGTTCAGTTAGCTGAGAGCTCTACAGACAATAAGATGTAGCACTGAGCACACACCACTCATACCCTGACTTCTAAATACCATTTTTCCATAAATGAACCCTGAAACCACATTACCCTACCAAAAACTACAAATGGTAATAATCATCAAGAAGACATTGCTTGCAGGACATGACTGAACAAGAAAAGAACATGACCCTGAGTTTTTGTCCTAGAAATAAAGCAATTTCCCAGATAATGACAGAGACATAGTAAACAGATGCTGAAGAACATAGTTTAAATCTAGGACAAAAGTACATCAAAATATTGATAATAAGCTGGGGATGTACTCAGTGGTAGAGGTCTATCTAGCATAATGCCTTGTGTTTGACGCAACATGCAAGATAGATGATGGATGGATGGATGGATGTTTGGATGGATGGGCAGATGAATGAACAGATGGATAGACAGACAGATGACTGATACACTGATGGACATACAAATAGATGATAAATAGATATATGAGCAGATAGATAGTTGGATAGATGGATAGATAGATAGAGCTACATACATACATATATAATGAACTGAATAAAGTAACCTAAAAATCAATGGTGATATGATAAACAAATGAGTGAGAAAAATACTAACAGCCAGCAAGTAACAAAGATTATGGCATGAAAATGGAAACAAACAGTGGTTGGTGTTTTGTGAAGTTAAGGCATGACAGTATAGTCTCAAGAAGTATCTTTGCACTGTATATGAAGGGAAAACAGTTATGCTACACTGGACAAGCTCAGTAGACCACAGAAAACAAGTATTCAGTGTTAACATCATCATCACTAGAACAAACTAATTCTATTTACTTCCAGGTGCATGAATAAGAAGAAAATGGCATCACACTGGTGTTTTTGCCAGAAGCACAGAACCTAAATGTGACCATGAGGAAACAACAGACCCACTCTGATGGAAATTCTACAAAATCTGTCAGGTACTCTTCCAAAGCGCTTGTGTCAAGACATACAAAGAAAGGTGGAGAAAGAATTCCCGACTAGGGCAGGCAGAAGATTCGTAAGGATTATATATTACATGTGATCCTGTAACCAGGATGAGGCAACACAGGAAAAGTTATAAAGGACATTATAGAACAATCTGTTGCAATTCAAATCTGGATTATAGATTAGACAACAGTGATAATGAAGTGAATATTAATTAGACATTTGTTGCTGACAATTTTTAACTTCTTTGAATCTGGTAACTACACAGTGTTCAGAAGTATGGACGGGTCCCCAGGAAAAACACAAGCAGCATTTCTAGGGATGTGTTATTTTAAGACTATCTTCAAATACTAAGAAGCTGATGGTAAGCAAGGAAAAAAAAAAGAGAAGAACGGAGAAACAAAGAAAACGATTAATACAAAATATAAGGAACTGGTGAGTCGGTTAGCTAATACAGAACAATTCTTCAAATTATTTTGTAAGCTTTCTATACATTTTAAATAGTATCACAATAGCAGTTATCCTAAAAATCTCATGAAGTTACAAAAGCAGATATATGGTTAATATGCATCATTCTAGCCAGTGTAGTAGCACATGCCTCTAATCCCAGCATCCAGGAGGCAGAGGCAGAGAGATCTCTGTGAGTTCCAGGCCAGCCAAGGACACAGAGTTAGATCATGTCAAAGACAGTGCGGGCCCTTTTCTGAAAGAAAGACTGTGTAACCTAATTCAGCTGTCATTGCATTCTGCTCTTGAAGAAATGAGCCACAGTGTACTTTTCTAAAGAACTCTGTTTACCTGGGCCCCATCCAACACTGCCATAGTAGTCTGCTCAGGGAACCTTGCTAAAATTAAAATCTTACGCAAATATACATATTCTAGGAAAATAGTGGGAGAACAGCTTGTCTAATAAATACTTCCTGACCATCGTTAGTGGAAAGAGGACTATGCTAGGCAAAAGAGGGGGTAGGGGAGGAGATCCACCCACAGGAATACAAAGCCATGACAACTTCAAACAGGGAATGAATGATGACATGTATGGCTAATAGTAAGGAAGAAAGTACAACTGGTCATGTAGCCAATCCAGCCAACAAACACAGTATATCCTGCACGGTGTCTGGTCACCCTCAGTACCCATGGGTATCAGGGCTGGTTCCTTAGAGAAGACCACAATTCACAGATGCTTAAGTCCTTTGAAAAAAATGGCATAGAATCTTCGTATTCCTATACACATCCTCCTGTACACTCTAAGCCGTTTCTATTACCATGAGCTTTACAATATAAATGCTAGGCGAGAGGTTGTACACGTTATGCAGGGAATAAAGACAAGAAAATAAAAAAATAAAATCTGCACCTGTGCACAAGATACTTTTTTTCAAATACTTTGATGAGCAGTTGGTTGCACTGAGAGACACAGAATCCACAGATATCAAAGATAACTATTTTTTAAGGAGGAATATATTCTATAAACCAAGTTTCAGTTTTATTCAGTCATTACACTGAACACGCTGTCCTTCAGTGTGGGGTGTTAGATTTTCCTCTTCTGATGAATAGCATAGCAGAGTAGCCTGGTAGCCTTAGTAAGAAGCTAGTGCTGGGCTCAGACAATCCAAGGGTGAAGAAGACACAGCTTCAGACCTTCATAAGCCACAGTCTAATGATGGAAATGATGGAGGCAAGAAATTAACACACTTGCTGAGAACTGCAGTGTTCAGGTATTAAGTAGTAGTGGTCAAGGACATAGCTCCATGGAAGCACATATGTGGGGCCTATGGGAAGCCCTAGACTTGGTACTTGTCTTGACTAGTTTTTTATGTCAATTTGAAACAAACTAGAATCATCTGGTAGGAGAGGGGGAGAGAAGGAGTCTTCATTGCAAAATGTCACCATAGGAATTGGCCAGTAGGCAAGTCTGTTAGCCGTTTTCATGGTACCACTCTGAGCAGGTGGTCCTGGCTGCAATAAGAAAACAGGCTGAACAAGCCATGAGGAGCAAGCCAGTAAGCAGCACCCCTCCATGGCCTCTGTATCAGCTCCTACATTAAGGCTCCTGCCTTGATTTCCTGTCCTAACTTCCCTGGTTGACAGACTATACACTGTAAGGTGGAATAAACCCTCTCCTCTGCAAATTGCTTTCAGTCATCTGTGTTTCATCACAGCAACAGAAGAGTAACTAAGACATACCCAAAAACAGTGACGAGAAAATAAGTGCTGGAACTTAATGGTAGGCATTTAAAAGAACACAAAGGGGTACCTGATTTAGACAAAGCAGGATCAGGGAACAATTTTAGATGTCAACAATTTTAGAAAAATATTTTAAAGGGCTTTTGTTTTATTTTAGTCATCTAATATTCCATTTTGTTCCTAACACTGCAGTAAAAAGTAAGCAAAATTCTATGCATGCATGCATATATAAATGTTGTGTGTGTGTGTGTGTGTGTGTTTGCATGTATATGCATTCATATACTTCCAATTCAAACTCTTGAAAACTACAACACTGAGGTTACCCCGGACAACCATTCTGGAATCTTTACAAGAGTACCTCTAGTCAGGACTGTACAACCTGGAAAACAGCATGCATCCCAGGTTGACTAAGAATGCAACCCAACATACTTGTAGATTGCCATTGTCTCTCATGTCAAAAGGTTGAACACTCCTGCTAGACTTTCCTAGGATTTCAAGTGTACAGAGTAAAATAACTGGAGGGGGGAAAAGAACTCACACAGAAAGAAACCCACTGGAAGAGAAAGAACTCAGAACTAGAACAGAGCGAGTAGTGGGGAGGGTGATAAGCACTGTTTACCTGTCAGCTGGCATTGATGGATCTTGTGCTCTGTGATGTCGCTCAGTGACTCAAACACCTGGAGGCAGCTGTCACAGCTGTGCACAGCTTCGTCCTCCAATTCCTCCCCGTCTTCTGGCCTCTTCTTGCAGTCTATTGCCTCCCCATCTTCAGCCTTGTCTTCAAGTTTACAGTTGGGGTCTGAAAGAACATCAAGACTGTAAGTACAGGCTGTAAAGACAGGCTCTTGTAAAGTAACATTTCATCTTCTTGCTACCAAAAACAGAACGCTGGCTTCCCTGGAAGCTGCAATAGAAGGTGTCGTTGTTGACTGTAATATAGAAGTCAAACGTGTCCGGTTTTACTATTACTCTAGTTTTTCTCCCCACTACGCGGCCCTTTTTACACACCACCCGCTTCGAACAAACCACCCTTAAACTTCATTTTGTCTTTTCTTAACCGCCTTTTATGAGTTTGTCATTAAAAGAGAAAGATAAATCACTTTAAAAATAAACAGTCTTCAATGCAAAGGAAAAAGAAACTACTACCAAGAATGAACCCCTTTCTGCTAAATATATTCTTTCATGGGAAATTATCAGATCAGACAAAAGTCTAGCATCAGCTAAGCTAATTACCATAGGAAAAAATTGACCTTTGCTTATAAACTGGTCAAAATACACAATTACTCCATTATCTGTGATACAGCGATAGCAGAGCAAGCTCAACCACCCAGCCAAGCATCCTTCCAAGCACAAACACAAGAGAAAAAAGATTGCACTGTCTTTGGATTCCCAAATTACACAGAAAAAATAAACAAAAAAACCAAAGAAATGTGCAACAATTATAATTGCAATCAAATCAACGACCTGAAACAGAATTATCAGTGTGGCAAAGCTACTCATTGTGCAAACTAAAAATAGTCCTATCTATAGCCTAAATGGCAAATGGCAGGGCAGATAAAGAGTAAGGCACAGATTCCATATTTACTGTAGTTCCATGTATAGATTATGATTCACTATAGAGAAGTCTTCTTAGTTCAGTCACTAAAACCATACACACACACACACACACACGTATATATGTATGTATGCATGTATGTATGGCAAAGAAGATAAGTACCTCCCCCAAACCCTGCTGACTTTGCTCTCCCCTGTAGCAGTGGAAAGGGGGGGAGGTTGACAGAAGCAAAGGGAGGGCAGGGAGGAAGGAGGAACAAGAACTACCTTAGGAGAAATTAGAATCATACCATCGATGGCATAATTTGGGGGATATTCATTTCTAATAATAGAAAAGTCCTCCACAGTCAGATGTAAACTGTATTTCCAATCAAATCAGGATTTTGTTTTGAGAGAGTCTCATGTAGCCAAGGCTATCCTTGAATTCATTATGTGGCTGAGGATAACCCTAAACTTCTGATCTTTCTGCCTCTATCTTACCAGAGCTAGGATCAGACGCAGCACCAAGATTGACCTGTGTGGTGCCAGAGACGGAACCCAGGACTTCGAACATACTAGGCAAGCACTCTGCCAACTAAGCCACATCCTCAATCCAGAGTTTCTATTTTTCTTTAAGTTCTTGTTTACTAGTCAATGAAAGTTACAAATGGGTTGTATCAAGGTACCTAAGAAAAGTGTACTATATTATCTAGAGCCATATTTTCAGTATGACTATAATACTGACTTTTAATGACTGTACTATATTGGATTATTTAAATCTGAGACATTTAATATCTCATTGAATATTTGAAATGCTACAGCCAAGAATCCACAAGACCAACATCTGCCAAATCTTCCTTACAGAAGTCCATGGCTGCTGTCACTTCGCCCTCCTGCAAGTGGGAGGAGCTGCCTGCTGGCTCGCAGGTCACATGCTTCCCAAGCCCACTGAAATGCCCTTTTCTGCCTGGCAGTTGCTCAAAGCCTTCCTTTGAATCTGAAATAAATTTGACTTCATCATCACCCTCCAAATGATTTAGATAAACCAAAATCGACTTCTGTTTCGATGTATGGAGTAATCTCACTAGGTCATGGAAAAACCAGGTGCCCACCTCAAATAGCAAGCCATTTTGTGTTTGTTGGTTTTAAGGAACACAGTATTTAAGTAAATTGGTAATTCGGGTTGATTTGCCATCTGGAAAGTTATTATCTCAACACCTTCCCTGGTAACCATCTCAATACACTGGGGTTCCTACTGATCGTTCCAGGGCAGAAATGGCAAGATCCTTTCATTTGTCCTGTTTCCTGCCCTGCCTGGCGCCATCTCCAGGTAAGGGCTTAGTAAATATTACTTAATGATGGTAAGAAAAGGAAAGAGGGGAAAGAGAGTGACTTAAAGAAGATGGAGGAAAGGTCCTTTCCTGACATTTTGTCTGTAAATGGGAACAGACCAGCTACCTCCAAATGTAAAAAGCATCCACATGCGTACATTCTCCAAGACTGACACGTTATGACCCACCACATTGGCTTTTCCGGCCTTAAAATGTTCCGTCTGGAGTCTGGAGTTACAAACTCAACACATTGGTAATGATCCAAAGATCTCCCACAGACTGAAGCCAAGTAGGAAAAGACTGCCAACCCAGAGGGCAATTCAGAAAAGGAAATAACTGTCCCGCTTCAGCAAAGTGACCCCACGCCAGTAAACGCTTGCTGGGGGCAGGATGCACACGCTGAACATTCTTCCTTGTTTAGCCTGAGTTTCCAGTTTCTGAAAAAACTGACAGCATTCAGGGAAATGTGTGTGCTGTATCTGAATTTTAATGTGATTATTAGATGCTATGCATCAGGCTTGCAGACCCGCTTGTTTTTAAACAAGGAGACTGAATACTTGAAGTATACGAAGAGAGAAAGGATAAAAAGTCACCTTCCGTATATTCAGGGATATGAGTATTTTATACAAATCTAATATCAAAGATACCAAACAAATATGAATGCACAGTGATTCTGCTCTTCAAAGCTAAAAAGGAACCCCAGCCTGTGCTTCCATTGCTATGGCTGGTTATTAGAGTGAGGGTCATTTTAAGACTAATAAAAAATGTTTTTGCCTGCACTTCTGGGTTTACAGATAGAACCCTTTGGGGACTGAAGTCAGTCAAGCTTACTCACTTCTGCTGCAACTTTAGGATGCATGCTCCAGCCAACTGGCGGATTTGTTTTTAGGTCAACACTTAAGTGGGACCCTCTGGGAGGCGGGTTCGATTATAGCCTATGAGGCCTCCGTGTAGGGAGTACTAGATTCTCAGTCTCTTTCCTTGTGAGGAGACATTTTTCCCCCCAACCTCCACTTGCTCAAAGAATTCTGTCCTGGCCATTCAAAAGATGTGTTTATTTGTGTGAGGGGTTTCTGCTCCTGATGCCAGTGGGTGTGGGAAGCATCTAGAAAGCCTGCATTGTCAAGCATTCTCTTTCCCACAGGTGGCTACACTTCAGTAATTGCACATGGCCTTAGTGATGGAGTTTTTATAAAGTCCTTTGAGATCCAATCATAAAAAATAATTGTATTACTCTGCTAGTCATTCAAACCCCTGACTTCAGCCTAAGGGGTTATAAACACAAGACCCATGCCTGCAAGTGTCGCCCCGCCCCCAGCACTGCTCCATGAGGGACATTTCTTCCCCCAACCACACTGTTGCCTATAAACCCTCTCACAGGGCAGGATTTTAAAAAGCTCCCATCATGCCCCCTAAAGGGTGACCACAGAGCACATGTACCCCAGGCGCCTCTCTCTCCCACTGCCCCAAACGATGCTGCCCCAACATATGGCATCCATCACAAAACGTCTCACTTGCTCACCCAACGTTCCAGCTCATCCTTTCAAAGGGGGGCTGTGGGACCCTGGATTTACAGGGTTCTGATTTGAACTTAAGGCTGACTTTTGGAATAGAGGTACAATTGTTACTACTACAATAAATGGTGGCATTCTGTTTCCATTTTTGTAAACATTACCGACAAACGAGGATTTGAAAGAGGCCTGATTTTCTTCTCATTATGTTCTCTGGCAGGTAGTTCTTTCCTTCCTCTTCTTCTCAAGGACTGTTATTGCTTTAACTTGGTTTAATAAAATTACAACTTTGGGGAAAATGAAAAATTGCCCTGGCTTAAAAGTGTTGGAGGCAATAAAAGTATGGACTTCAATTAATTTCAAGTGTGGGATCAGTTTAAGGCCAACCAGCAGAAATTCTATTCTGTCCGTGTAAAAATGAGGTTTCACCACATTTACTTTTTTATAACCTATATAAAAGTCAAGTAAAAGTAATGAATACCTAAAAGCCATCTCAGTGGACTGGCAAGGACTATCTGTATGCTTGAAACTCATCTTACATATTTCTCTCTTTGCAACAAAGATGCAATGCTTCGTCAAAGCTAAAATGTCAAACTACTGAGAAAACAGCCCAATTTCCAAGCTATTCTGCTGCCTAGAAATGGACACCCTTCCAAGCCACTTTTGCATGGAAAAGCACCAGCCAAAGAAAGAAAAATGAAGAGATCATGTGGTTATAATTATTACCAGGCAAGGAATATTTCTGCAGCTCGGTGATGAAGTAAAACCCCGCCGCTCTCGTCTCCCAATAGTGTCCATCGCAAAACAACTGCCTCATTAAATCTCTGCAGTAAGATTAATATGCCGTAGCTGCACTACATTTATAACTTGCTACTCTATAAAAAGCACATTTAATGGTAAGAGCCAGAGCCGAGATACAAAGTATTACTATAAAAACTTCTGGCAGGGAGAAAGAGCGCAGGCCCTGCTCCTTCTTGCAGGAGATATAAATGAGGCTTTCCCTGGTTAATTCCATGCATGAAGCCCTACCTTAAAAACCAGACTTGGTTTTTATGAGGGTGGCAGGAACACAAGATTCTAGTGATGCCGTAAATATGAACGCAGGAAGATTACTTAGTGACGGAGACTGGTGAGACATGAATGGACCCAAAATGGTACACGTGTGCATAGGCGCAGACTTCAAACTGGACCATCTCCTAATAGTTTGTTCTCTTGGGCATAGCCATCTTCTCTCCAAATGCAACCATGGTGTGAACTGCTCAGTCTTAACCAAAACAGTGCCAACTGAGTTCAGGACACTATCAACTCAAAAAAAAAAAAAAATGTATACTGTTTTTTGTTTGATTGTCATGACCACAGCCATGGGGAACCTAATTATGTAAAACTATAAAAAACTAAATATTCAAAAAATAAACTGGTCCCAATATTACAGTATAGTGGAATAGTAAAGATGTAAGGGTTTGCTCCACTGCAAAGTATCTAACAGTGGGCCAGTGAGATGCCTCAGCAGGAAGAGGCCCTTGCCACCCAACCTGATGACCTGAGTGTGATCCCCAGGACCCATGTGATGAATGCAGGCTATGGCACACAGGATTCTATGTATACACACACATACAACCAGCAACCAGGCACATCGCATTAAATAAACAATGTAATGTAAATTTTTTGATGTAAGAAAAAGAAAGTAAGGATATCCTCTAAGTAAGAAGAGGCAGCATTAAAGTCCTGTGACTTGCTTTCAGGAGTTCCGTGGTAATGAAGCAAACTAACAATTCACATAAACACATCTCACACTCATATCTCTCAAAAATCTACAAACGATGTCCAAACACCTCAGGTTAATTAATGATCTCATCTTGTATTTAAAGCTCATAGGTGAGTTGGGGAGAGGGATTACTGGGTACAAGCACCTGCAGCAAAAGCAAAAGGATCAGAGTTCAAATTCCCAGACCCCATTAAAAAGCCAGATACATCCTGCAAGTGACTGTAACACTGACACACTACCACGGACAGAAAGAGGTAGCTAAGGAAATGGAGAAACCCCAGAAGCTCTTGGCGCTAGCTATCCTGGGGGGGACTGGCAATGGAAATACAGCCAAGATAGGAGATACGCTGTATCAAACAAGGTAGAAAATGACGATTGACACCTGAGGCTGTCCTCTGACCTCAGAACACGGACATGAGCCTTAGCACGCACACACCTGCATTTGTACACATGATCACAGAAGTACACGCGCACACACACGTGGTATGCATACTCACTCACATACAAATATAAATAAATAGAGTGAAGTTCAAGTCTGCAGATAACTAGTCATCTATGTTGGCTGACATATTTAGAAGCCTGAGAAGAAAAACCAGGGAGCATCTGCTCAAAGCAAACCATATCAGAAAGTATTCTTCTTACACTTGTCTTCAAACCACACTCACTAGGTTTTCTTTACTTTTTTTTGTTTTTTTTTTGGGTTTTTTTTTTTTCCCTACACAGAGGAATGCAGAGGCTCTGATGGTCGGTTAACAAGAAGCAGAAAATCTTCCTGGTGGTCAGAAACTAAAAGGCAGGATCATTATTTTGTGATTTCTGGGCTCTAGATATGCATTCTAACTTGAAATCCCCTAAGATGAAAACAGATTTGGGGAAAATGGGTTGTGCACTGTTAACACAAAGGCAAGGAAGCCGTAATGAAGGCATGTAGCACGCCAGACTGGGCAGCCAGCCGTCAGCCACACACTCGCCTGCTGGCAGCTGTCTCGTTTTTAGTCTGTCAAGTCAAGGTAAACAAACAAACAAAACGAAACAAAACAAAAACAGAAGTAATCAGTGGGGGAGGACTAGACTCAAGCATCCTAGAGCTGTGGTTTGGCTCGGAGAGACAAGAGACACAGATCCCACGCTACAGCATGGCCTGGTACCATCAGGTCATACAGCTCACATGGTCTAGGTGAGGACCACACTCCTGGGGCTGGAGATGGCACACAGGTCAAGAGCATGGGCTGGGCTTACAGAGAACAAGGGTTTAATTCCTAACACACCCAGTGGACAGCTAACAACTGCCTATGACTCCAGCTCTAAGGGACCTGATACCTTCTTACCTCTGCAGGTACTTAACACTTTCATGCACATACCCACACACAGACTCACACACATACACATTATTAAAAATAAAATAAATCTTTAAAAAATATATTACTCTCTTCAGCCTGGTGATATGGTACATACCTGTAATCCCAGTGCTGGAGGGGCAAAGGCAGGAGGATCACAAGTTGGAGATCAGCCGGGGCTACACAGCAAGATGTCTCAAAAATTTTTTTAAATTACCTTCTTTTCTGCAATGTTTATCTTCTACCCACTCTATTCTCTGAAAGCTATGAAATTGTTTTCTAGAAGGAAGGAGGGGCACTTTCTTATACTCATTCCCTTTTGTCTATAAAATCCTTTCAGATAGAAAGGATTAGCTCTGCATTACAGCAAATCACGGCTGATACGTGGAATTTCTGTGGTTTCGCTTGACTGTTCTCAGGTCTGTTGGGCTCCTTGAAAACCAAACAGGAGCATCACTACCAAGAAGAAATGCCACACATTAATTTATCTCCTCTTTCCATCCACAATGGCATCCCTTGTACAGGATGCTGAGTTGGGGGAAATGAGCCTTGATAGAAGTTAAAACAAAACAAAATGCACGCATGCACTGCTTGGAAACAAAGGGAAAAGTCCAATTCCAATCAGAAAACTCTATCTAAATACCCTTCTTCTATTCTGGTTGTCTTTATCATTTAATCAAAGGACCTAGTAGAAGTAAACAATTTCAAAGCTCTGGCACTCAAATAGGAGAAGTTACAAGCATCGCCCCACTCTTGGATCATCTATTTCAGGATGAGTCACTATGCCTGTCTGGTCACAACTTCAGCAAGCAAACATTTCTTGGGCACCTCAGTTAAGACCCTGGGGTTCAAAGCCTAAGATGAGGCTTTTTTTTTTCTGCCCTCCAAGAGCTTGTGATCACCACCATTTTCAAATAGCTCATCAGGAGCAGTTTCAGAGGTTTGGTAATGCCGATGTTTCAGCACTCAGAGTGTCTGCAGGCAGATTAAGGTCAGTAGAAGCTACAAATGCTTCCTAGGGCCTTGAGCCCTTTGGGTCATTTACCCAAGTCTGCCATTCAAAATATGTTCCCCTGTGCCATGGCATGATGAGCATAGCAAACTCATGCAGGGAGAGAGAAAAACCAAAAACTCAGTGAGGTCAGAAGGAGAACAAGAAGCAGCTACGTAGGGACGGGAACATTTTACCCAATACTGAGCAACTTGTTAAGGAGAAATAGCAAAGGACACAGGTAGAACTCCGTTTCCCAAACCAAGAACTCAGATGCCAAAAGCAACATGCTGCTTTCAAGAAAATCCAAGTACTTCTTCACCAAACAAGGGCATTAGCAGAGCACAGCAGAGGGCAGGGTGGCTGGAAATGAGACAACAGACACCACGAGGTCTGCATGCTACCTGCAGTGCCAGAAGCCACTGGGGGTGTGACCCTTTAGAAAGATGAGTACTGGGCACACAAAGGATGTTCCAGCAAAGGCAGACCAGGAAACTGGGAACCACTGCGACTGCTACAACATAAACAAGGGAAGAGGGAGAGGGTACAAACTAAGTTCAGAGCAGAAAGGAAACAGGAGCCAGATGTCTGATGGGAGAAGTCAGGGGACAGTCAGGAATCTAAGTGCTTGCATGGGGCATGTGCAGCCATTCCCAGAGAGCAGGCAGAATAGGGCTAAGGACTCACTCTTCTATACTGGCTTCACACACACAGAATTTTATCTTGAGGTCATCTTCCTATATACCTAAATGATAGCAAATAAACATAAAGCTGGGCAGAGAGCCGACAGATGGACACATCAGATAACTTTTAACCAAGTGAAAGTATTTTGGAACCTCAGAATCTTTGGCGAAACACATTTACTTCTCTCTTTTTATTTCAAACACACATATGGGCAAAGAAAGGAAATGTAAAATTTAAGTGAAAACAATGGATGTTGAATCGAGTATTGCCCTTTTCCTGTTTTTTTTTTAATTGTCATTAAATGTTCATTTAAATTGATAACATGAGTCTATAAGCAGTCCGTGATCCTTCCCAATAATATAAAATCATACACAAGGCTAGAGATGGAGCTCAGTTAGTAAAGTGTTTGTCTACCATGCAGGAAACCCTGATCAGAGCTCTAGCACTCCATAAAACTGGCTGGGTGGTACCCAACACTTAGGAGCTTGGAGGCAAGATGATCAGGAATTCAAGGTCATCCTTGCCTACATGAGGAGTTAGAAGCCAGCCTGTAATACAGGAGAAGACCCTGTCTAGAGAGAAATGAAATATATAAATAAATCACCTCTACACAAAAGGCACATCAACAGCCCAACATGATATGCTACAGACCCTGATCCCCAGGGTAGGTGAGGTTTGAACTTTCAAAAACTGTCTATAAGTGAACCAAACTAATATTCCCTGAAAAAAAAAAAAGAAAATGTCAAATAAATATATTGAATGTTCCTTACAGGCATGCATAGAACTCTGTAGAGGAAAATACAAGAACTCACCAAGAATGATGACAAGTATTTAAGTGAGCCAGATGAAAGATGAGATGGTACAAAAGCTCAGGCCACGTGGCCTCACGAGGAAAAGAAACAGTCACCCTGCCCAAGTGTTTTTCAAAACGAAGGTTTTACAGTGAAATTTTTTTTTTTTTCTTGCTCTGATGCTGCTCTGTCTTGGTGTATGTTTTCTGTTTTCTTTTGTTGTGATCAGCGGACTGTTGTTGTTTGCTTGGGGAGTATTTTATATTTGGTTTGTCTTGGAGGAACTTTGCTTTTGCTTTTGTTTTTGCATAACTCTTCCTTTTGCCAGCCTTCAGCCTTCTGACTATCCATCCAGCACTGACATTAGATTCCTAGGCAAATCAAACCAAACGAGTGACCAGACCACATTGCCATTTTAAACCAAGACTCTTCCATTTTACAGAAGAAAAAAACATTACATATTTTCAACAGTCACGTATTCTAGTTCTAATTTCTCTACAGCAAAGTAATTTTAAACAGCTGAAAATTCAATGTGGAGGGGAGTGACTCTAAAGTATATGTGTGTAGTCATTAGCATGTAATGACAAGGTATGTATGAGATCTGTTTAGGAACTAGATTTTAGACATAAGGATTTGAGGGAAGAGTGTTGTCATTTCTTCATTTCTCAGCTAAAGGACACAATGCTGCATCCAGCCAAGGGAAATCAGGGGCAAATGTCTCCAATAGACATGGGGCACCTTCTAATGATTCTAACAATGGTTCCTATTTCTTGGCCATTGTAGACAGTGTGGTCAAATGGTCATAATATTTCTGAGCAAGATACTTATACTCTCTCAACAATTATTGAAACACTAGCTTAGGAAAGAAATGTTTTAAACAAGCACAATGGCCTCTGCAACATAACAGTGCTTGTACATCAGAACAGTTGTCTCCTTCACATGTTGAGGAAGTAAGCTCCAAATCCATTCACAAAATACAACCCAGCAGTATCACGCAGTCTTCTTTATCCTTAACTTTGTCTTGTTTCCTTTTTGTTTGTTTGTTTTATAAGTCAAATGTTCCTCTTCTAAATTGCAACACTGTAACTGAAAAGTGAGGACTGGTGGATTTGTGGAGAGAGTGTCAACGCATTTTGGACACTCAGGATTCTGTTAATCAGAATCATTCCAACTTGGAACATGAAGAGTCTTTTGTTTTCTTTTCCCCTTCTGCACTTCTCTAATAAACTGATCCAAAGTGGAAGCAAAGTAGAAGGGCTGGCCAGGTGGCTTAGCCAATGAAGATGCTTGCCTCACAAGCATCACAGGACCTGAGTTTGGTTCCCAGAACCAGGCCAGGAGTGAGGGCATACACTTGTAATCCCAGCACTGGCGATGGCTGGGCAGTCAGCGTGGCCTAACAGGCGAGCTCCAGGCTAATGATGCTGTCTCAAAAGGTGGGGAGTGATCTTTAGAAACAAGGACCTGTCCTCTGGTTTCACACACTTGAGTAAATACACACACACTCACATGCACACACACACACACACACACACACACACACACTAAATTAACAATTCGGAAAGCGATTCTTAGACAAACAAGAACAGCTTTCTTTTCTTTCCTTTTCTTTTCTTTTCTTTTCTTTCCTTTTCTCTTCATCCTTACACACAAGTGGAACCCCACATTTGTATGTGATGCTGTGTAGGGAAACAAGAGGAATCTAAACAAGTGTTTTGATAATAGGATGACTCCAAAAGAAGCAAAAGAAAAAGCCTATAAATAAGGTATGTATGTAGGCAATAGAGGATCAGAGCAAACCCAAGCATGTAGTTCATGACTTACAAGCTGTTACCACTGATAAAAGAACTGATGTTTAACTTGGGGGGGGGCATTTTGTCTTCTAGTTGGATTAATAAATATAAAAATGCGACAAGCCCAGAATGTCTAAGCGTTCTTTAGCCTGATGCAAAACAAAAGAAGTCGCATCACCAAAAATAAACTACAAAAATAGATTATTATTGATCTGGTATCACTTCTGCAGCACCTTCCTTGGGGAATGGGAAACAAAGGAAATTAAATAGCATCATTTAAGCTTTTTTTTTAACTGTACTTTTCATTTCCTAGAACACAAAATAATTCCTTAAATTTACAGATAAACTGCAGTTTTCTTTAGTTTTAATACAATTCCCCCCCCAAAAAAAAGACCTTAAATGCAGTTTTTCCTACAGAATTGACAACCTTACCAAATGTACATTCAATCTGCATGTATCTGCAGAGCAGTAATAAAGACACTAGATCCATTTGCATAATCAATACACAATTTACAGAGCTGCCCAGACAGAACCAAAAGAGAATGTGGGCGCCATTATCTTAGCTCCAATAAATTAATAGTTGTTTGTGAAAACACGATTCCATTTACACTGTCTCAGTCTTAACTTGTCAGGAGACTGTGATCATATATTAAATATTTTTACAGTATGCATGAGACATAAATGTGTTTTCAAGCAGGGTGTGGTAGCACACACCTGTAAGCATAGCACTTGAGAAGTGGAGGCAGAGGGATTAGAAGTTCTGGCCCAGCGATGGCCAGTTGGAGAGATGCTGGAACCCAGCCACCTGTTCAGCAGGTTTCCTGGCGTAGATATTCTAGGGTCATGCCTACCATTTTACTGGCAGGAAAACTGAGGCTTAGCAAATTTCAGTGAGTGGGATTCAATCTTGGGTTCTAAGTGTGCAGTTCCCTATGTCATCTCACTGTGGTGTGTTGACTAGGCACATGGGAAAAGAGCCGAGGTACTGACAAGTTAAAACAATATGTGACACTCATATGACACTCATGTGGTTTTAAGAATCTAGAGAGAAAGTCAGAGAGATGGCTCAGCAGTTACAAGTACTTGTTGCTCTTGCAGAGGACTGGGTTCTTTTCTCACATGGTGGCTCACAGCCATTCTTAACTCTAATCCCAGGGCAGCCAACACCTACAAAAACACAAGGAATATATGTGGTCCATGTACTTACACTAAGAGGAGGAAGGGGAAGAGGAAAAGGAGGAAGACAAGGAAGAGGAGGAGGAGGAGAAGAAGAAGAACACAGAGGAGCAGACAGAGGTGTCACATACCTGTATTTACAACACTTGGGAGATAAGAGACAGGAGGCAGGAGTTCTAGTTCATTCCTAGTTTCTTAGAGACTGAGAATAACCAGCCTGGGCTACATGAGACTATTTCTCCTGTAGAGAGAAGGTCAGAAGAGGAGTAGAGGAAAGAGGAAGAGGGAGAAGAAGTAAAAGAGGCAGAGGAAAGCAAGAGGGAAAAGGAGGAAGGGTAATCTAGGGGAGAAGAAGCCACATCTCCTTCAAGCCAGAGCGTGTAGGATCTTGGAAAGAAATTTCTACAATTACACATCGAGACGGAGATTGCTCCTTCCTGGTGTGCCACAGAATCATGGGATTTCTTAGAGCATGATATTTCAACTCTGGACCTTGAGGTTGACAGGATGGATCACAGGGGGTCCTCTCCTCTCTGCTCCAGAGTCCCACCGCCAGTGTCCTCCCTCACACCCTTGTGATGCCTGTTCTCTTTCCTAACAAGACATCCAGCCTGCTATAGCTCACCTTTAAGAAAACTAAACTACCACTCATTTTCTAGAATATAAAATGATTCCACAGTGAATGTCCTCTGTCACTTACTGTCACTGGAGGGTATCCCACTCATTAACAGCGGCCTCTCACAGTCCTCTTGGCTCTCCCCACTCTGATTTCCATTCCTCCTTCTCTCAGTGCATTCAGCATTAAGGTTAACAGAAGAGAGATAAACGGATACTTCAAAGTCATCTGATTGGAAATATTAAGATGTGAGACTCTGTATAGAAAGTCAACTTTAGGACAGTTATTTAATACAAAGAGAAAGAGAAGACAGGGTCCACCAAAGAGTATTCCTAGACAAATGAATGCCAAGGTCGCCAGCAGCCACTCTCAGGGTGAGTCTCTGAGGACCAAAGGAACATCCAGAGTCAAGCAAAGTCAATACTCCCCTGGGAGTACAGAGCTGGCAGTGACTTCCAAGGATTCAATGGAGACAGGATGACTGGTCACCGAACAAACATGAAAACTAAGGGTGATGTGATAAAGCAAGCAGGACAAAGAAATATGAAACAGCTTATGAGAGACAGAATCTCATACAACCCACCGTAAAAGATTTAAAATAAATGGAAAGCAGAGGCGGAGGCTAGACAGTCAGACAGAGGCGGCTAACAGTCCCCTGTTCCCCTCCAGCTTTCAGGAGTCCACCCTGCAGCCACAGAAGCCCATTCTGAGCCTAAGAAAATGCTCCAGAACAAATTGATGAATGACAGAGGTGATGGGAGAAGCCATCCCCACATCCAGCTAATTCCTTTGTGAGGCCAGGTCAAGGTTTATCTTTTTAATGTAATACCTATTTTAATACCTAATTTTAAAAAGTATTGAATAATCTGTGACCAAACTTTGGTACTAATGCATGAACTATATCTCAAGTCCCTCCCTCAAGAACAATTTGACTCTCTTTGAAAACTAGCATTGGTCCTTCTGCAAGTAGCCCAAGTTGACTTGCCGAAAGGATGGTGATTGGGAGGCTCCCTGTTTAATTACTTTCACTTGATGCTTCTATCATCTTTTCACTGGCATCTCCGAGGGCATTTTTCCTTCAAAATTCTCTCTACATTGGCAGCTTGAAAATGGAATTTAGACTCCATTGCTGCATTAGCTAGTGCCCAGGTGCTAGCTGCGGTAGACTGAAGGACTTGCATGTGAGTCCTGAACCTTCTCCCAGACACCTGCACCTCTGAACAGGGTCAAAGGATGTCTTTCAGCCAAGCTTGATACCCCATGTTTGTAATCCCTGTACCAAAAAGGCAGAGTTGGAAGGCTGTGAGCTCAAGGCTAGCCTGGGCTACACAATGAAGGGAAGGTAGAAGGGAGGAGGTGAGAAAAGTTAACGATATTCCAAGATCAACCTCAGTGGAATTCAGACGAGGGAGTCGAGTTGGATGCCCATGTCTTGGCCATCACACTTCTCTGTACCCTCTTGTATCCTGGGGGGCTGAGGAGCAAGTGGATGGGACACAGCACAGAGAAAACCCTGCAGCCACGACAATGGAGCGCACAGAACTGAAAGAGGGATTAAGGGAAAACAAACCAAACACTTCTCCATCTTAGAAAGAGAAAATGTGAGCAGAGCATAAAAGCTCTAGCTTCTATACGGCAAAAGAAAAATTAGTAAGCACAAAATCAAAAGACAAAGTAGGAGAAACACTTTTAACAAATAAGTCCAAGGACAAATTTTCTTAGTGATAAAAAAAGGCCTTCTCAAACTGGAAGATGAAAAAACCCAGGAAATAAAAAGGCAACTGTCAGGAAAACAAATGCAGAAGATGGTCAAGTCACCTCCTGACTAGAGCAACTCTAACCCAAGTGTCATGAAAGACTAGTTTGTCTACAAGTTCTGTTAGTAAAAGCAAAGGACTGAATTTCATTCACTCTTTAGCCCTGTGGCTAATAACAGCATGCACTGTGTTTCCCTCTGAAAAGTTTTAAATATCTACATTCCCTGTAACTAGTACTTCAGATTTCAAGAATACACTGAATGTTAGATAATCACATGTGTCAGCAAAAAGGCATGGTGTTCACTGAAGCATCATTTGTTAAGCTAAATCAACCAATAATTGAGTGGAAACACACCAATGATCAGGAAATTGGGGGAGCTACAGATACAGCAATCCACCATACAGCAGAGTTGTTAAAGAATACAGAGAATACACCAAGGTGATGATGCAGAGTGGGTGCTAGATGCAGAGTGGGTGCTAGAAGTGAGCTGCTATGGTATGGATTCAGTGTGTCCCCACAGGTTCACGGGCTGGAACTTAGACCACAGATGTGATGGCCTAGAGATGGTACAAACTATAAGAGGCTAGATACCATTCTGAAAAAGGAGTGGTGTTAGTTTCCTAGAGTAGATTATTATTCACAGGAACAACTTGTCATAAGGTCATACCACCCTTGACTTCTGCCTGTAGCCAGTTCCTTTTCTGTTTCTCCATCATGCCATAAAGCAGCACAAGACAGAGTACCATCACTGGACTCTCCGTGGGCTGATAAAGCCTCTGTGCTTTATGCGCTAGCTAGCATCTGATATTTTGTTACGACAACACTAAGTGAATTAATGCATATATTTAGAGCTCCCACTTTGGTTTGGGGAGGGGAGGATACACACATACACACAGAGGGAGAGAGGGGGGGGGCGCTAAGAACAGTCCAGATGGCTGCTTAAGTATCCTGTCCTCCCTCTAAATCACTAAGAAACACATATTTAAAGAGCAGTTGGAAGAAGCAACATGTAATTAGCCTGGTTAGCCTGTCTTGGGCAGCCGCACATCTCATTCCAACCTGCTGTAGAGAATTATTCAAACAGTGGTAGGACTTGGAGTAACACATCTTCATAGAGACTTGGTCTTTCTTGTTTCTTTCTTATTTGTTTGAGTAATAAGGTCTCAAGTAGAAGCAATGCAACTATGAGTTGGAAAGTGGAAGGGCGGGGGAGCAGGCTTGCTGACACATACTTGTAATCTTAGCACTTTCAAGATGGAGGCAAGAGGATCAAAAGTTCAAGGTCATCCTCCTCAGCCACAGAAGGAGTTCAGAGGAAGTCTAGCTATGCCAGGAGATCCTGTCTCCAAACAACAATGAAGTAAACAGAAAGAAGAGGGAGGAACTGACAAAGCAATAAAGTGCTCTTGCAGAAGCAATTGTTTTTATAACCATCCAGTTTCTCTCTCCATTCAGTCTGAAGCCAAGAGCACACTGACCAGGTGCCATGCACTGTCCCGTCCCCACCGTGACTGCCACTAATCTTGTTGATCTGGAAACTGCACTGTACTACATGACTGCTATTTTCCTACATGAGTATTTGACCAATCAGAGAGGATTGATGCTAAGTTTCAGTCTTCTGATACCAAAATGAGTTTGTCCTTTATTTAGGAAGCATTATCAGGGTTAAAATAAACCCAGATACTTAGAAGAACAAAAGCATCTAACTCAGTGGACCCAGATGCAGATCATTTACTTAGAAGAGGAAAACTGGGTCCTCAAATAAAAGATGTCCAGACTGTGCATTCAAGTAAGTCGCATGCTAATACTACCGAAAGGATGTCCTTTGTATGTAAGACTGGAAAATATACTGTTATTGTGAAACTAATACTATCTAGAACTAACCCCACAGGATGCAAAGGAATCACCCACAACTTCATTGACTATCTATTCTAGATACCAGCTGGGCGCAGCCTTTTTCCACAACCTCCCAAACACCTAATGCTTACCTGGGAACCAATGAGAATTGGTTTCTAAAGAATGTATGATCATGTTCAATATTTTTCAACCTGAAACATATAGAACTTCAAGTTAGGCTTGAAAGCACTGCCACTGTGAGGGGCATCCAGGTTTTGGACACTGTGATGTAATGCTGTCATCCATAAATGTGCTGGGTGCATAGCTATCCTGGATGATGAGCCCATGTGATACAGAATAGATGCGCCTCACCCAGACCCTTCACTAACTGATGGGGAATGTCTAGCTCTCACACACAATGTGTTTGCACTGCCAATCGTAAGAAAGTCATAGACTTATCTGTATCCTTTATTACATCTCCAACTCCTGGTACCCCTAAACTATTACATCACAAATGTGCAGAAATATATTTTAAAAATGAATGGATCCATTTGCTGATGTGTTCACCACTAACATTTTGATCATGACTCTGAGAGAGGAACGGCAAAGTTTGCTCTCAAAAGGCCTAAGGAGAAATGAGGAAGCTGACAGTCTATGGTTGTCTATGACCTATGAGGTTTAAAGGGGGACACCAGAGAAAGGCGTCATTTAAACTCTAGGTCAAGATGAGAAGAGAACAGAACTTTAAGAAATAAAGCAATATCCAGGTCTTTATTATTATACAAACCTAGTATGAGAAACCATAACGTAGGCCTATGGAAGGTTCAAGATGAAGCCTCAAACATTATTTAGGTTTGGACCTGTGGCTGTATAGAAATCATAGAAGCACTGTACAAATGAACAAGCATGAATTGCAGGTGACTACTACGTGCAAGTCAAACCCAATTCCAAAGCTGTCCTTAAAGCAACATACTTCTGATTTGGGAACAGATGTTGCTACCACTTCAGGTGTAAACTCAGCTTGGTCCAAAAATATACCTGAGGGATGGCAAGATGACTCACGGGGTAAAAGCAATAGCCACCAGCCCTGAAGACCTGACTTCAGTTCCTAGAACCCACACAGTGGAAGGAAAAAAAACCAACTCACACACAACTTGTCCTCGGTCTCCTCATGCCTGCCTTAGCACATACATGCCTACACATACACATACATGTGAGCACACAGCACACCACAAACACACATTCACATACATACACAAGCACACAAAATAAATAAATAAACTAATAAAGCGCTTTAATGCACTCAATACCCAGATCAACACAGAATGATCACACACACACACACAATGTCAAATCCATACCAGGTACTGCTAGCATTGCTCCTAGAGAGACTGCCAAATCTCTGTGAGTTGAACCAGGACAGGGTTCTTTCTGACTTGGAAGCTTAAAACTGCTGCCCAGGGATCAAAAGGACCGAGATTTGATAAAGACCCTGAGAATGCTCACCTTATCTTATTTGTCTTCCTTCCTCTATCATCCCCAATATAGGGATTCAGTGGCAATTCAGACTGTCCAGCCTCCACGGGGCGATTCCAGCAAGTCTGATTTATCCCACCAGTTACACCTCCAACAAGCCCATCACTGGAAAGGATGCTCACCTTGATGACATGGCTGATCAATTTGCAAGGATCATGCTTTCTTAATGTGAGAATTCTAATGTTACGGCTACAAGATGCAGAAGTTCTCTGAATCTGCAATTGAGTGGTAAGTAAGGAACTGATCTGGCTTAGTGGTGTAAGTCGGGTAGATAAGGAAGTACTCTCCCTGGGAAGGCCACCCAGAGCCTGCACTGGGTTCTAAATATGCAAATCAGCAAAGGTGAAAAACAGTTACAAGTAACAGCAGCTATAAAGTGGTGTTATTATCTTATAATGTCTTTATTCTGAAGATTAAAATTTGGCATAATGATGCCATTCTTATGCAAATGATCTCTGTGGTGCTGAAAGAGGCAAGGGGATTCCAAGCTCATAACCTTTTTCTTTGGTGAGTTACACTCCTCCAACACCATTTCCTCTGGCTCTCACCCCCCTCACTAGGCCACCTTTGAACTGTTTTACACTTACAAATCGAATCGTGATTTGAAAATTTCTCATCTCAGATTATCTACTTGTCTCTTGGGGGAAGGGGGGAATAAAAACTTGTGCAAGGATACTTTTCAGTAGTAACTTGCTGAATTTCCCAGGATTCCATGCTGAACATGAAATATAACAAATTCTTTATGGCTAGTTTTGTCTCAATTCTGTATAGCAGAGATTTCTGACATTTAGTGCAACTAGGTTTTATATCTACATCACACACATTCTCTAAGATCATCCAATTAGCATATGAATTAACATTATGAATTCTTCAAATTTTTTTCGAAACATAATTAGTTTCACTATTGCACAATTAACTTTCAAAACTACTATCTGGAACGTTTAGGAGGAGAAAAAGAAACTACAGTATTAATCAAGTCAAAGGGTGGGTGGGAAAGTTCTATGTGTTTAGTCTTTGACTTAAGTGCCCATATTTACCTTTTGAATGTAAGGGAAAACAAAACTTGTCATTCTTAAAAAGTAAAGTGAATCAAACACATGGTGCAAAATACTCTTTGAAACTCATTCATCAAATGCTTCCATTGATGCAACAAACAGAAAAACATGAACATACCTGATGCAAGTCTCACTTCTCACTTATAGAACAACCTCCCAACAATTAAACCACCATGGAATGTATCTAAAGACTCTCTCAGTTTTCCTGACTAGAGGCTCCACAAGGGCAAGCTTATGTTTGTCTTGATGACACATGAATCCTCAGAACTAACAGTGGTACCTGGGACCAAACACTGGGCACAAGTTATGAGTTGAGGTTGACCAGTAAACGATGAAAATAAGCTCCTAAAATCCTAATCCTAAAGAAGAGACTGTCAGAGGCTTTCCCAAAAATGCACACAGCCAATCAGAGCTCACCACTCCGGGAAATTCTCCTTGCTAACTTACTATCCAATCTGGCAACACTATGTCCATAATTGGGGGATGGAGATATGGCTCAGCTGCTCTTCCAGAGGATCAGGGTTCAATTCCCAGCACCCACAAGGCTGCTTTCACCTGTCTGTAACTCTAATTTCAGGAGATCTGACACCCTCACACAGACACACATTCAGGCAAAACACCAGTGTACATAAAATAAAAATAAATAAAATATTTAACAAAAATGATGCCCATAACTGCTTGTTTTTATTCTCAGCTCTCTCCAGGAATTGGTGTGCCTTCCCTTGAGCCTACAGTCCTTTTTGCTCCTTACTTCATGTCCACAAACTGTTGTCTAGGATACACTGACAGCCGGAAACACTCAAATAGACAGGAAATGCAGACTCCTCACAAAGGTCAAGCTATTCCAAGATGGCACCTTCCCACAAATAGCCATGCTTGGACTTCATTAGCACTTCATAGAGTGATAGTTTTAAATATTTACTGCATCTCCGCTTTTCCAATGCTTAAAATAAGTGAAAGAGTAAAGTACTAATTGTACTGCTAAAAATCTGTTAACCGCAACAAGCTAAATCATTAGCAATGCTGAAATGATATGAAGTCTTATTCAGGCACTCTCATTGGACTTCATGAAGTTCTATTGTGGAGATCAACAATACTTAAGAGTACGTAGGTAAGGCTAGGAAAATGTCTTTAAAGCTATTTTTTTTTTTAGTCCTGGGCAATGAACACCGTGTGATAGATCAATTTATAGTTCACCCATGGACTCCTCAGCTAAGGATAGGTTTGCACAATGAATTATGTATTAACATATAGGGCTGTCAGTAATGGACAAGAACTTTGTCCCTGACAGGTAAATAAATTACCATATTGATATATCTTTAGTAGACCAATAAGAAATTTAGAAAAAGCCAAGAATGAGAAGTTTATAAGAATAATGATGCAAACCAAAATGACCAGTGCTTTTCTATTCCTTAAAATGATACCAAGCTTTCTTGGGGAAAGTTTAATCTGTCCCTTAAGAAGTGATTAACATATGGAACTTGGATTGAATATGGAACACCAGCATATGCTGGTGAGTTGGTACACTGTGTATTTGTGAATTCTGCAGTATTTGATGGTAAGTGAAGATCTAAAACCATTTGGTTTCATACTTGAAAAAAATCATAAGCAATACCAAAATGTAATTAAAAAAAGAAACAGAACTGCACTACCATGGAAATGGTAATCCCTTCACTATCCTTAGTTTGGGACACCTTTTAAAGTCACAAATAAATAGTACAGAATGTGCGTTCTATCTTCATTTGAAAACTACACTTAAAGTCAACCCATGCATACCGATGCACAAATGAGAATGACTGCATATTTTTCTTCTCGTGAATTTCCAAAGCACTTACTATCCTCTTTAAGTGTGTGGTATATGAAAAATAATTTGTGAATGTATACATTCATCTTTTTAAAAGAAAAAAAAACTCTTCTTAGAAACAGAAGTTACTAGGCAGGTATATTTGAATCTGAATTTTTTGTTAATGCCCAAATTATCAACCTTGGCTATCAGACATCCAGAGAAGAAATGCTCACTGTGATGTGTACTGCTATCATAATGATACCCCCAAGATCAGCCTACTGCCTGTGGCTGGGATGGGGTCCCCAGGTGGCTGGATGACTGCTGCTTGATCATTATCCCTGCAAAGACTGAAGCCACTGAAGTTTTAAAGAACTCGAATCTTCCTCGATTTCTTTCATCTCTAATAATTACTAAACTGGTGTAATTACTAGAGGTGTAATGTGATGCACGCAAAGGGCCCATACTGCCTGAAATTAAAGTTGTTTTTTTTTTTTTTAAAGTCATGATTCTGCTTAGTTTTCAAAGATTTATCTTGTGTCAGGCTTTTATGCCAAGAGTTGCATAATTATTTAAACCCTTTAAAAGCTCTCCTTACACTGTTTGATTAATACTATAACAGAGCTGTTTAAATTTACTAATGTTAACTTTAAGTTTTAATTGCTTTGTGACGGCATTGTGGCAGAACGAATTTTAAAGCAGACAATTATAATGAGCGAGGTAGTCACAATCCTGGCCAGTACACCATGGAATCCCCAAATAAAACCACAACAACATATTTCATGTTTAATTGAAACGCGATTAGAGAGTCACACATACCCACACACCAACCCACAGAGAACTAACTTTAACCTTTGACAGCACACCAGGGATCAATGGAGAAAAAATTAAGTACATCTGAGGAAACACTCAGCAAGAGAGTTGATTTTGAAAGTCTGCCTTTGTATCAAAACCTCACACAATTCACAAGCATTCCTTAACATACGATTTCATGACAGCATTTGCATTTTTAGCAGTCCAGGAGGCTACTAAAATATGGTTCAAATGGCACAAATCTCTGTACTGTCTTCTCTCTTAAAAATAATCACCAAACTTAGCTCCACAATTAGGCCCAGACCTAAGGTACATGTTCTTTGGTAAGAAAATGAATGGCATTAAGTCAGCCATGTAAACCGGTCAGGTGAATTAATAAAGCAAAGTAATAGGAAGAACAGACCCTCCCAGAAATTCTTATACTTGATCCCCTGTAGAATTGCAGTATTCCACTCTCTAAACTTCTCCCCTTACGGCAAGCTCTTACATCAAGATGAACACTCAAACAAGTGGTGAAGATATGTTTCAGTTTGTGGCAACCAGCGTTTCTCTGGACTTTATCAGAGTGTGGCCAACCCTCAGCAACAAGCTTTCTTTAAAAATAAAGAGGAAAGGGTGTTATGAACATCATTACTATGTTCGTTCCTATCTACAGCACTTGCCCTGGTCCAAATAAGTTAAAAGGAAACAAAAAAAGTTGTAAACTTCTGTCACTCTCTGTTGTCAATGAGAACTACAGTGGATTTTAAGGAACCAGGCTCATTCTGCAACAACAACACAAAAGGAGGAGGGAATTATTAACCGCTTACTTCATAAAGAGCAGCTAATCTCTTCTCTCTTTGTAATTTCATTTTTACATGTATGCTTTTATGTTCAATATCCTATTTTCTTTACCCTCTCTTGGCTAGATGAATAAAAGCCATCAATCCTCTCATTCATCAGACAGATGTTTCTGTTTAGAAGGCCAAGCGGGATCTTAGGAGTCTGGTGCTTCCCTTTAAGGAGGTGCCGCCAGAGGTCTGGAGTGGTGCAGGCCAAGCTCTGGAAGAGGCTCGCTGGACCATCAGCTCTGGAACTTTGACTCTCGGGATCCCTGCCAACTGTAATTGCTGTTTTTGTTTATTTCGGATTGTCTGCTGATTGGACTATAATCAATTTAATGACTTCAACATCTAGTCCGTATAATTTAGAGGTGATGGAGGAAGGAAAGCGTCACTGACTGACAGATAAATACAAGTAGAGCTAGCAGAGGGGCCTGAGTGTCAGGCTCAGCTCATGCTCTGCTTCCAACCACTGCCTTTTTTGTATTCAAATCTAAAAGGTAAAAATATAAATTTCTGCATTCATGCAGTTAGTACTTTGCCCTTACAAATCATGGAAAGGAATATTGATTTAGCTATCTAATGTCTACTCATGCATATGTATATATATATATATGTCCTAATTTCTCTTAAAACCTACATTAAGTTAAGATCTAGTTATCAAGAAGAGTCACAATTAACAAATATTATATATAACATTTAATTTATATATATATATATATGTATATATATATATACACACATACAGTTTTCAGGAGAAAGTAATCTTGCTTTTTGATAATTAAAAGCAAAAAGTTATATTTCCTTTTAGGCAATTGGCTCTTCATAAAAATTCAGGGTCATTCTTTGTTTCCTTTCTCTAGCATCATTTTTTCTGAAACACTGAAGACGGGATTGTTTTTTTAAAGAAAGCAAGCACATGGAACATAGCAGAAACACTTTTTGCTATTGTTACACTTTACCTTTCTACCCATATGGAATATACATATACATAAGCATATATATATATTTTAAGCAAACACATGAAAAACTGGGGGGGGTGATATTTCTACTAAATTTGGGGGCCAAGAAAACTCCCTATGGTGACTTTTTAACACCTGTAATGTTTACAGTTTTTCACTAGAGAAAACAGTAAGAATGCATAGGATTTTTCTGGCCTTCCGAAGGCTTGGAACTTAAAATCTACTGTCTTTTCATTCAACTTATCTTGTTTCTATTTCTTCTTTAAATTGTGAGCTGAGTTTTTGCCACTTCATTATATTTCTAAAGAAATCACTCCTCCTTAAAAAAAAAAAAACAAACTCAATTTATAAGTACAAAAGACAGTAAATGGGGAAAAGGTAAGTCTAAAGTGTGATAAGTTCAGAATGTGCCAAGTTACAAAGGGTTAGCATTGGGCACAGCCAAGTTAAACAAGGCACTTTGGGGGCTCTCTTTCTCCCTGGCTCCCACCATCCCACTCCGGAGGTCCCGGAGTTTAGGAACACCTGAGGGTCCAGATACCCTGGCTATGTCTCCTGTTTAGCTTGGCCATTTAAATGACTAAGTACCCCTTCTCCTTTCCAGCTTTGTAACTTGGCTCTCACTGAGTATCTCACACCTTTATGCAATAGACCACTTTTTCCTTCTCACTGTGCTTTCTGGAGTCAACTTTAAAAAAAAAAAATGTTATCAGGTAAATGGCTGGGAAAGTTCCTTCAAACAAATGCCACAAGGAATAGAATAAAGAGCCAGCAAGAAAAATAAAAATAGGTCACAATTGAACAATTTGATACAATTGATTTGCCGCTGTAAAAATAAGCTGACAGTAAACTATTTCCACTCAGGTAATCTTACCATTGTCTGTTTTCAGGAATGGAGACAAATATCTAAATAATACAGAAGGCTCAGTGGGAGGGACTCATTTAATTGTCTGGCCATTCATGCCTTTAAATACTGGCTTTACTTCTCTTTGTCATTTGTCAGGAGGGGCCACTCTAAAGAGGGACAATGTTAACACAGAGTAGGTCTTCGGTTTGTGTATAGCAGATTCTTGCTACGGGTTTGACAATCTGGAAGGGTAAGGAGGTTCCATGTTTCAAAACGTATTTCATGGATTGTGTAAATAGAAATGAGTATGTGGGATTTAAACAGTTTAAATATACTTTAAATGGAATAGGTGACTCCAGCAAGGCTTGCTTTTCAATAGCCAGAAATAGGGCACCTACTGAGGAGGTGGGCTAAATTAGGCAATCATCCCCAAAGTTAAAAAGACACTGCATAAATTTTAACTAGGCATAATTATCCACTCAAAGTCCCAAAATTGTAAGAATTCCCTAAAATAAATGCATCTGATAAGAGAAATTTCCTGGGAATCCACATTTCAAGCATCTGGTTAAATATAAAAATTCCAAACTAACCATTATTTTGTTCTAATGCTTTTACCTGCCTAGCAGAAACTACTCTCTGGGGTACAAATCTGAAATGATATCAAAAGCGACAGCCATATCAGAACTATCTTTTAAACCCTGTTTGTTAAAGAAATAATAGACAAGTTGGAAACTGAATGCAGAACTTTGAGTCCTTAGGAGGACTTACTGCTTTTTCATGGTCTCTAATACCTTTTTCAAGCTGGTTATCACAAAATCTGCATGTTTCTGATGTACTGTCATTCATCTGATAAAAATCAGAGCCCATCTTTGTTAATAGTAAAATTACCAATCAGCTCTGCCTATGTGAGGACACTCAAATCACTATGCCCTATCTCCCCGTCACTGCTAGCAGTAAACAACTGCTCATTGCTTACTATTGCAAATACCAGGTTATCTGTCATAAAAAGTCCTTGCTAGCTTCTCAAGGATCCAAGTGTGACCTCCTGAACAACATAATGGACTCAAAACACTCTTAAAACACACTTTGAAAAATAAAGACATTCCTCCTGGAAGACAGAGACGAACCAAGATCCTGAAGGAAGAAGCAGCTGTTTAACAAGAACCATCCAGAAGGCCAGTCTAGTTCTTCCAAACACTACTCATATCACAATCCCTCATTTGACACAGCTCATGTAAATATGTATTTTTCCAGGCAAATGCACACCCTGAAGAAAAACAAGCCCGATCTTCAGCGAGGACTGTGCTATTTTTATTCCTGTCTTCAGCTCCTCACCCTTAGCCAGCCCACCTGAGGCCAGTGCCTCTTCTGGGAGGTGTCCAAGCAGCTGATGGGGGAGAGCATTCCTGTGTTCTACACACACACACACACACACACACACACACACACACACACACGGAGGGGGGGTTGGGGGGGAATGCTGCCGAATCTTTTATTTTAATGTAGATATTTTGTTAGCACTTGGCAGTTGAAGCCCAGAGGTTGTGTCCTAGTAAAGGAGATACTGGATCAGGGCTTTTGCAACGAACCAATAAAACAAAAGAATAAAACATTTTCTCTTCTTCTTACTTGCCCCTTTCTCCCTTATTAACCTAAAAACAACACAGGTGTCATGTCCAGGTATTTTACAGTTCAACTTAGCCAAAATTTCCCAGAAAATACAGCTTTGCTCAATGGCCTATCAAACCCTCCGTGAAAATGAAATCATTTTCAGAAGCCGGGGGAACGCAAGCATTCACCATCAACAAAACTTTCTCTATGAATTCATTCCAGAGGCAGGTGAACCAGAAGTCTTAGAAGCTGTGGGTGAACAAAACGACCAATTGTGTTAACTTTCATAAACTTTTAAAAAAATAAATTATCTTCCTAATTCCTGCACGAGTTTTCAGGAGCCTTTTGGAGCCCTTCAAGCAGGGACTGGCACTGCGTGATGCTATCCTACCCAAATCTCCAAGTTCTCCTTTCCCAGTGAGTAGGGAGAGGTCAATCCGCGATTTCATTCTCCACCGTTACTTTTAAGAAATGGAGACTCCGGGTAAGTACCCCAGAAAGCAACAGTGGTCCACTGCTACCCTGACACCGGCACATGCCCCTGCGATCATTTATCCTCCATCCAGACTTGGGAATTTTTCCGGCCCTGGATCTAGGTTTTCCTAAACAATGTATGTCCCGCGTGAACGCAAAACAGCCCCCTAACAGTATCAAGACACAAGTCAATGATTCAGCTCATTTTTAAAGTAAAACTTCTGCATTTCAGGAAAAAAAGAGGGGGGGGAGGAGAAGGAGGAGGAGGAGGAGGAGGAGGAGGAGGAGGAGGAGGAGGAGGAGGAGGAGGAGGAGGAGGAGGAGGAGGAGGAGGAGGAGGAGGAGGAGGAGGAGGAGGAGGAGGAGGAGAAGAAGAAGAAGAAGAAGAAGAAGAAGAAGAAGAAGAAGAAGAAGAAGAAGAAGAAGAAGAAGAAGAAGAAGAAGAAGAAGAAGAAGAAGAATTGGAGCAAACGTTCCAGTGTGTGAGGCCCTCCCCCTACCCTGTCCCTTCCCAGGAGAAGAAAGGGCTTTGTGTGTGCAATGAGGGCTCCGGTAATCGAGTTCATAAATACTCATCGGCCAGGGGGCCCGGGGCTCGGGGCGCACGACTCTTTTCCCCCACCACTCCCCTTTGCTGGCTCCTGAGTCGTAGGAGACGGTGGCAGGAACCCTGGCCACCCGGAGCCACCACCAACAGCCGGCAGCAGAGGAGGAAGAGGATGCTGCGCTGCCGGGGACCAGAGGGCGGGGCGCGGACCGCGGCGGGACCCTGCGGGCTCCGGCGGGCGCACAAGCCGCCTTTGTCCTTCGCCACCGGGGTCGCAGGGGCCTCGGCCGCCTCCAGCTGTCGGCCCCCTGGCCTCGCCCGATCCACTGCCCTGACTGCCCGCACCTCCTCGAGTCCTCGCGCGCCGCCGCTCTGGGCCTCTGAGCGCCGGACCTCCCGGCTCCCCGATTTCCC